>SJYO01037955.1:33599764-33710329 GCA_006410555.1 Capra ibex
GGGGGGGGGGGGGGGGGGTAATGGTGTACCTGTGCCCGTCGACCGGCAGTCTAATCTTATTCTACGAGTCCTGTTGTCACACGATATTCCCTTAAACATAGATGGTAAAAATGAATCAAAACCGACGTCAATCAAGTGTGGAAACGTTTGGGTTTACTCCTTGGGTAGAGCCCAACGTCTAAAAGACCCTTGCCACGACTTCTCCGAAACTCCTTTAAGACTTAAATTCGGTGCAAACCGTGTAAGTGACACAGTCGGTATTGTGCAAAGTCACTCATCTTATACCCGTACAACGGGGGGTGGGGGAGCGGGGCACCGTGTAATGTAACCACTGTATTTTTTACGACACGTAGTAAGGTTAATCACTTTAATTTTTTTGTTTTTTTGTGGAACGTCGTACAATTTTTATTGGTTCTGGGAGTTTACCTAACTTATGGACCTTCTGAAGAACTATTGTTACTCCTGTCGTTGTAAAACCCTCACGAAGGATGTACGAATAGAATCAATGAGGAGTTTGTGGAAAGACTTCAACTTTAATGGTAATAGGAGTAAATATCCTTTTTTTTTACGTGGTTCTCTTTGTAGGTTTTCCAGTAGACGGGTTGACCTTTCATAAACATGGATGTGTCAGTTGGACCCTGAGGGAAACAGTGTGTTTGATCCTGTCAAATTCTCGAGTCACGGGGGAAAAGAGTTTTGAAGTATGTATTGAGTTGAGGATTAATTTAAGTTTCGAAAAATACCAGTACCGAGGAATTAAGATGGGGATTGAACGAACCGTTTTTTTCTGTAAAAACAGTATCAATTTCCAAACGTCTCCAGTCACTTGAGTGTGCCACCGTTTCAGTCAAGATTCCCTTGTGTTCTGCCCCTTTTTTAACATTCTAAATCTGAAATCTAAAATAATGTCCTACAAAGTCCTTGTAGGACAACACACCGTATGTAGTGTAGGTGTATTTACGTAAACAAATTTTTCGTTGGAATCTTGGAGTGAAAACGGATTTTAATCGGACTATCGTCTCCGTCGTGAGACAACTCAAAAGTAAAATATAAAACGTTAATAAAGAGTTTGGCAAAACTGAACCTAAATCTATTTGTAGACGTAAAGCCGAATCAACGGAAAGTTTATTTTGGATTCTCTTTTTTTTTTTTGTAAGAATTCCTAAACCCTATAAAAATCGTTCCGTCTCTTTTCTTTTAACAAAACACTCCGATAAAAATTTGTTGTGAAAAATTCTAAAGAATTTCGAGGTCACCAATCCTGTCACGATTTCCGTTTTTACAACGAATTCTTTTGTGAAGTCTTTTTCGATCTTGTCAATTTCGGGTCCGGTTCGGGGATCTCTCGTTCCTCTCACGAGTGTACCGAACTACAGGAAACTTAGAGAATTCCAATAAAAGATTTACTCTGATACTCTTGTTTTACTTTAATATGAAGGGAAGGTCGATCAATTCGGAGTTGAGGGATCTACTTTTTTTTTTACAAAAGAAAAACCTGTCACTACATAAAGATCAGTCATATAAGGGTTTTGTTTATTGTGGTTTTGGGTGAAGTACGTGTCTCATTTTATTTTCTATCCTTGTCTCCAGTAATTTTACCAAATCATAGTGAGATTAACGGCGAAACGACTATTGGGAGTGAACTACCTTGTCCACCCAAAACCAGAATAATAGATAATGGACATTTCGATACCAAATACTTTGACTTAAGGTAACTTAGGGAATGGGTGAATTGTGAATTCTAAAAAATGAATCTCATTATGACTAAGAGTCCGATTTAACATCATCTGTCCCAAACAATTGATCGGTTGCAAGTAAAGGGTCGAAGAAAGAAGGACTATCTTAGAGGCAAAACAGGTCTATATAAAGGAGGGAGACTGGGGTGCGTACCTTAATTTTAGTTCTCTTCGATTAGGGTTCTTATCTAGAAATCAGATTTTTCGGTTAATCGTGTACCTTAAAGGATCGTCAATTATTATCTGATTCACCAGTATACAGGACATGACCGAGTCGGACTGACTTCCTGTGATGCGAATTAAGAACTATCACTCTCTCCAAAAAGAGAGAGAAAACGATCCGTTCTTATTCCTTCCTACATCGAGGTCATCGGTGACCGTTAGTAGAATTTCAAACTCCCCTTAGTAACTTACGACGACGACGACGAATCAGTGAAGTCAACACAGGCTGAGACACGCTGGGGTGTCTACCGTCGGGTGGTCCGAAAGGGCAGGGACCCTAAGAGATCCGTTCTTGTGACCTCACCCAACGGTAAAGGAAGAGGTTACGTACTTCCACTTTTCACTTTCACTTCAGTGAGTCAACACAGGCTGGAGTCGTTAGGGTACCTGACGTCGGAAGGTCCGAGGAGGCAGGTACCCTAAAAGGTCCGTTCTCATGACCTCACCCCACGGTAACGTAAGAGGCTAGTAAATTACGTCAACTACGATTTCTACTGTCCTTCCTATTTGTCTTTCTAGGTCTCACACACTAGTACGACGATGAGTAGATACCTAGTGAACCTTGGACGTAAAGACACCTTACAGAGAAAACATTTTATATTAAAATAAATAAAGAAAGCTCAAACTTTATCCTGAAAAAAGAGTGAGTATCGGGTTTCGTAGGATAATGTATTCGACCTTTATGAACCATTATTTCTCATTCTTCATTAGTCTAGAAATCCCACGACTTGTACTTAATGATATCGAATGAAAAGACTAGAGGAAAGGTGACAATTATCCGAAAGAATAACCGAAGAGGAGATGGGGGTCATCGAATTAGTGAGGACTTTTAGGAAATTAAGAGATGAATAATAAGATTTCAATCCTACACTTCATACCCTCTCCGACGGAGATGTCTCAAATCTAATGAACACAATTACACTCTACAATACTAACTTTCACAATCAATTGGTTTCCTTCACAATTCGTCTCCTTACCCTTAGTGAAAGGATTGAAAAGACTTGGGTATCAAGATAAGAAAAGGGAACTTTCAATGTTAAAGGATATCACCACTCTATCCTCTGTTTGAAAGGTCTTACATGGTACCATGGATAAGATGAGATCCTTTAGGTGAATCCATTTTGTTTGATTGAAGATAACTAATTATTGAAATTTTAAGAGGTACATGGAAACTCAAGTGCGACTACTTATAGTGTAATTTACCTCCTTCATATTTCTTATAGTAGGTTTGGAGAGGGTGAGAAGTAGAGCTTGGAATGTTTTATAAACCGTACGAGTCTCTCTCGACCTGACTTGACGTGTAAAGTAACGGTTTATTATAAGTACTTCTAGGGTAAAGTACATAACTGACGGTGAATTCCTTACTTTGTCCTGATGGATTAGTCAACTTAAATTAAGTTAGATAAAACACATCAACACAAGTTCCAATATTGTTCCATACATCTGACACCATAATCTGAAGACATCCTGGAGTTCTTTGTACAGGTCTCATCCTTAAATCCCCTTTTACTAAAACGAGTATTTTGTACATGTATTCTAACAAAACATCTAAGGTAAACTACATGATGATACCCACCTATTATTTGGTTTTCTATTGGTTCCAAATAGTACGATCAGATAAGGTTTCTCTTTTGTAAATACGTCGACATTAAAAATTGGACTTGTGTAATTATTTTGGAGATTTATTAAGATGTGGAACCACTCTCACTGACTTCTTTAACATTGAAAATCTATTCTTTTGTAGGGGTCATTTTTTAAGTTCATAACATAACCTTCTCGGTAGTCAATATACCAGACATTGGTCCCGGCCACCGGTCCTCCTCGTTGGGCTCTTCGCCACCGACACGTCCGTGTCCTCCCGGATCTCCTCGATAGGGTGCAACTTCCAGTCCTTGCCGTCACCATTCCTCTATGGGGGGGGGGGGTAGGTTCCATTCCTCGTCGCCGACACGAAACGACCTCGTCGACACTTCTCTATGGGGTGCGGGTTCCATTCTCTTTGGGTTCATTCTACCATCCACAACGTTCTCCCGTAGTCTCCTGTCTGTGTGACTTTGGTATGAGTGTCTTTTGATCAGTTAGATTAGTGTGATCCTGGTGTCGGAACAGATTGAGTTACTTTGGTTCGGTACGGACACCCCGTTGGGTCCTACCCGTCCAGTACCACCTCTCCAGACTGTCTCGTACTAGGTGACCTCTTCCCTTACCGTTCGGTGAAGTCATAAGAACGGAACTCTTGGGGTACTTGTCATACTTTTCCGTTTTACTATCGTATGGTTTTCTCCTTGAGGGGTCCAGTAATCCACGGGTTATACGATGACCTTTAGTCACCTCTTTATTGAGGTCTTTCTTACTTCCCTACCTCGGTTCCTTTTTGTTATGGGTCAACACCTACACTGACCACTATCTTCGTTCTAGGCTACGACATTTCTCGTTATAACGTATCCTTGGACCTTACAGTCCAGGTACTTAGTTCCGTTTAACCTTCACCAGTTTGTTCTCTACCGTTCCCACTTGTAGCTGTAAGATCCTTAGTCGCTTGATTTTACCTGACCTTACCCTCTTAAATTGAGTCTACTGGTATTATAGATGATGACGCCCGTCCTTAGGGAGTCTTCTTTACCTCATCGGTAGTACCAGTTGTTTTCTCAGGTTTTACGTCATGAACCTACGTTAGAGTTTTTGCTGTCTTATTAGAGACAAGTAGACGTTCCGTTTGGTAAGTTATAGTGTCAATAGGTTCAGATACGGGGTTGGTCATGACGACTTCTTTGATTTCAACTTACCAAAATACTTCTGGATGTTCTGGAAAATCTTGATTGTGGGGGTTTTCTACAGGAAAAGTAATATCCCCTGACCTTTCGTTTTCATCCTTCAGTTCTTTGTGGACCTCATTTTCCGTTTAAACCGGAACCTTACACCTTACTTCGTCCCGTTTCTGATTATCTCAAAACGGTTCTTTTACGTGACCAGTATCGTTTGTGGGAGAAGGTTGTTGTGATCTCTTCTGAGATGTGCACCTATAGTGGTCTACCAGTTGTGGTTTTAACCTAACTAATATAAGAAACGTCGGTTTTTACCTCTTCGAGATACGTCAGTTGTTTTTGTTCTGGTCCTCGACTGACACCGAGTCCAGTACTTGAGGAATAATGGTTTAAGTCTGAGTTTAACTTCTTTCATCCTTTTTGGTGATCTGGTAAGTCCATACTGGATTTAGTTTAGGGAATATTAATATGTCATCTTCACTCTTTATCTAAATTCCCGGATCTAGACCATCTATCTCACGGACTACTTGATACCTTACTCCAAGTACTGTAACATGTCCTCTGTCCCTAGTTCTGGTAGGGGTATCTTTTCTTTACGTTTTTTCGTTTTACCGACAGACCCCTCCGGAATGTTTATCGACACTTTTCTTCTCTCCACTTTTTGTTTCCTCTTTTCCTTTCTATATTCGTAGACTTACGGCTCAAGGTTTCTTATCGTTCTTCTCTATTCTTTCGGAAGAAGTCACTAGTTACGTTTCTTTATCTCCTTTTCTTGTTTTACCCTTTTTGATCTCTAGAGAAGTTCTTTTAATCTCTATGGTTCCCTTGTAAAGTACGTTTCTACCCGAGCTATTTCCTGTCTTTACCAGACCTGGATTGTCTTCGTCTTCTATAATTCTTCTCCACCGTTCTTGTACCTTCTTGGCATGTTTTTTGTAGAAGTGCTGGGTCTATTAGTACTACTACACTAGTGATTAGATCTCGGTCTGTAGGACCTTACACTTCAGTTCACCCGGCATCTTTCGTAGTGATGCTTGTTTCGATCACCTCTACTACCTTAAGGTCAACTCGACAAAGTTTAGGACTTTCTACTACGACAGTTTCACGACGTGAGTTATACGGTCGTTTAAACCTTTTGAGTCGTCACCGGTGTCCTGACCTTTTCCAGTCAAAAGTAAGGTTAGGGTTTCTTTCCGTTACCTTTTCTTACGAGTTTGATGGCGTGTTAACGTGAGTAAAGTGTACGATCATTTCATTACGAGTTTTAAGAGGATCGGTCCGACCTCGTTATGCACTTGATACTTAAGGGACTACAAGTTCGACCAAAATCTTTTCCGTCTCCTTGGTCTCTAGTTTAACGGTTGTAGACGACCTAGTACCTTTTTCGTTCTCTCAAGGTCTTTTTTGTAGGTAAAGACGAAATAACTGATACGGTTTCGGAAACTGACACACCGAGTGTTATTTGACACCTTTTAAGACTTTCTCTACCCTTATGGTCTGGTGGACTGGACGGAGAACTCTTTAGACATACGTCCAGTCCTTCGTTGTCAATCTTGACCTGTACCTTGTTGTCTGACCAAGGTTTATCCTTTTCTTCATGCAGTTCCGACATATAGCAGTGGGACGAATAAGTTGAATATACGACTCATGTAGTACTCTTTGCGACCTGACCTTCTTTGTGTCCGACTTTAGTTCTAACGACCCTCTTTATAGTTATTGGAGTAAATACGTCTACTGTGGTGGGAATACCGTCTTTCACTTCTCCTCGATTTTTCGGATAACTACTTTCACTTTCTCCTCTCACTTTTTCAACCGGATTTCGAGTTGTCAGTCTTTTGTTTCTAGTACCGTAGACCAGGGTAGTGAAGTACCCTTTATGTACCCCTTTGTTATCTTTGTCACAGTCTGAAATAAAAAAACCCGAGGTTTTAGTGACGTCTACCACTGACGTCGGTACTTTAATTTTCTGCGAATGAGGAACCTTCTTTTCAATACTGGTTGGATCTATCATATAAGTTTTGGTCTCTATAATGAAACGGCTGATTCCAGGTAGATCATTTCCGATACCAAAAAGGTCACCAGTACATACTTACACTCTCAACCTGACACTTCTTTCGATTCACGGTTTCTTAACTACGAAAACTTGACACCACAACCTCTTCTGAGAACTCTCAGGGAACCTGACGTTCCTCTAGGTTGGTCAGGTAAGACTTCCTCTAGTCAGGACCCTAAAGAAACCTTTCTGACTACGATTTCGACTTTGAGGTCATGAAACCGGTGGAGTACGCTTCTCAACTGAGTAACCTTTTCTGAGACTACGACCCTCCCTAACCCCCGTCCTCCTCTTCCCCTGCTGGCTCCTACTCAACCGACCTACCGTAGTGCCTGAGCTACCTGTACTCAGACTCACTTGAGACCCTTTACCACTACCTGTCCCTCTGGACCGTACGACGCTAAGTACCCCAGCGTTTCTCAGCCTATGCTGACTCGCTGACTTGACTTGACTTCACTTGGGATACAGTCTGTAAACCGACTTCTGTGGTTTCAACAGGACCCTTGTCGTGGAAGACAACCCATATGAGGAAACCAGACCCGACAGATCTTCCGACCTCGACTGGAAAGAAAGAAGAATTCACATAAGAATGCGATACAAGTCTCCTTTAGCCTAATGTTCTTTGTTTTTGATTGGTTGTACTTATTACATTTTCATATATTCACATCAGGTTAAAATATAACTTATGACAACTACAGAAGAAAGTTGTTGTAGATTCCACAAGAACGGCAAACAGTTTCTATCACGATCCGGAACCAATCTCTACATTCAAATTACGGGTCTCCGGAACAAGAGATCTCCGAATGTCACACTATCCAATTCTGGACCTGATAGAACATCTCTACAAACTTTGTTGCCCAAATGAATCTCCGATTTATCTCCGATAATATCCTAGTACGTCACTTTTTAGAAATCGACTGCCACCCTGTCCACTCACCTTCAGTCCCTCTCAAACGACCTGTTTGTCTAAGAACTGGTAAAGGGACGTATAGGTCACTCTAAACCGGTCACTTCTTCTCACCCCTGTGACCTCCATTCGTTGAACCTGTCGACAAGACCACATGTACTCGACTTATAATTATAGTCATGACCCGAACCTACAGTTATGTAATTTCAGATCTAAATTATTACCATCTGGAATCAGAAAAAGTACTGACTTTCCGAGTTAAGACTGTCTTATAGATAGACAAGTAACTTATGCAAAGATTTTACCGTCAAAGATTGTCAGTATAAATTATATCCATATGGAGGGACATAAAAAGACTGTTTAATTTCCAAACACCATTGGCACGTAACCCGTCCAGATAATCACGATAAAAAGGTTGTAGTAAACGAGTGAGACACAGAGAAACAGTGTAAAACCATTAAGAGTGTTATAAAGTTTGGAAAACGGTCGTTTTTCCAATGTTGAACAACTTCCAAACCCACTACCAAACACGAAAAATCGTTATTTCATAAAAATTTAATTCTAGACACGTAAAAATTTCTGTATTATGACAATGTGTGAATTACGTCATATATAAAATGCACGTGACGACGACGACGACGATTCAACGAAGTCAACACAGACTGAGACACGCTGGGGTTTCTGCCGTCGGGTGGTCCGAGGTGACAGGGACCCTAAGAGGTCCGTTCTTGTGACCTCACCCGACGGTAAAGGAAGAGGTTACGTACTTTCACTTTTCACTTTCCCTTCAGTGACTCAGCACAGGTTGAGAGTCACTGGGGTACCTGACGTCGGATGGTCCGAGGAGACAGGTACCCTAAAAGGTCCGTTCTAAACATGTAAAAATTTCTGTATTATGACAATGTGTGAATTACGTCATACATAAAATACACGTGATCATTTGGTATTTTAAGTACACCAAACGAAATAACGTCACCAGACCTTGGTTTGGATGTTATAGGCTCCATCCGGACATAAATTACGCATAACATTGGTTGACCTACGGTACCATAATAGGTACCGTGGTTGTGTTACGAAACGTGGATTCACAACCAATTTGTCAATAACTTAATTTGACTCGGAGGTAGTGAATTTAGAATTAAAGAACACTAAAGAAGAACTTTTCATAAAAATGAATTACAACAGGGTATTTGAGTGGTCTCCTTAACATCCCTAGTCACTTTCTTTGTTGTACTTTTATAAGGTACATGTCGTACGATGTAACGAAGTCAGTACAGACTGAGACACACTGGGATACCTCACATTGGATGGACCGAGGAAACAGATACCCTAAGAGGGTCGTTCTTATGATCTCACCCAACGGTACGGGAGGAGGTCCCCTAGAAGGGCTAGGTCCCTAACCTGGGTGTAGAGAATCCAGAGGACGTAACCGTCCCTCCAAGAAATGGTGATCGTGGTGGACCCTGCAGAGTTCGTGAAACTCCGTATGATAATTTTTATTTTGACATTATTCGGAAACCGTTACTTCTCCCTACACAACCAAGAAAGAGTCGACCCCGTCCTCCAGTTTATGGTTTAGACTTTTACTTATCTCTGGGATATTTAGCTAGTATTACATTGGACTTTACTTTCTGATTAAAGGTACAAGTACATTCTAGATTCATACCCCTCTTGTGCTTATTTTACTTGACACTTACAGGATAAGTAAAAATATGTTTCGACCGTGATAACCGGACAATAATGATTTCGTACGTAATGAAGTGAAACGACTGAAGGAAGTGACACAAAAGTTCAAGACCGAAGTACGAATCCTTCAGTGAACCATGGGGTTCTAATATTTATATATAAATAGATTAAAGTCATTTCAATGTCAAAACAAAATATGAGAAACAGAAATTAAGAATAGCTAAATAAAACATATTTTATACTTCTTTCTTAGACAAAGGGGGTTTCACGATACATACAACAGAATAGTAGGGTCATAGAGAGGTCGTAACCCGTGTCCTCCCAGAGTCATTTATAATATCTTACTTATTTAATTACTGACTACTCAGATTTGGAAGGTCTTTGAACGGTCCGAAGGGAACCCTGGTTGTCATTCACTAACATTCTGACTGAATTTAATTTCACTTTTCGATCCGGATTTCGATTTGCCGAAAACACTCCGACTATAGACGACGAAACCCGATATTAATTAACTAGATTGAACAACACCCTTATATGACTATTTAAGTGGCTCTGAACTTTCCCTTTCTACAAAGAGTAAAAGAAATTTTAATACAAAAAACTAAGGACTCTTTATACATATACAATGTATATAACGTATATATATTTACGTACATATTTATAGGAATGTTAAAACTGTAATAAAAACTTAAACTCTATGTTTGTAAACTTAGATAAGTAGATAGATGGTAGACAAACCCATATATATGTATGTATAATTCGTGTTTTCCGTGTTTTTAAATTATAAATTCTCATACCCGATAGTTCTGACGGTCCTAAATTAGAATCGAGACTGTATATGATCGACACACTGGAACCCGTTCAACGAATTGACGAGATAGAGGGTCAAAACAGACATTTTAACCTTCTAATTATCACAAAAGAAGTCTTGTAACAACACTTGTAATTTAAGTACATTGATAAATCTTATCACGGACTTTATAACATTCACGATTCACAATCGAAAATAATAATAGGATGAGTGAAGGTTATTAGAAAAACACAAGAGCTTTCATTGTCTAAATTTTATAGAAATTCTATAAAAAATTTTCTTGTAAATCCTAACTAACTTACTCTCTTTTTTTTAGTGCATCGTTTTTTCGTTAACGAAATAAATCGTATCTATTATATATCATTGTGTGTACTTATAATTTTGACATTTTCTTTTTTTAAGTCTTTTCTTGTCACAAATTCAAACTTAAGACTTTTATTTTATGTATTTAACTTTCACATTTGAGTCTCCACGTAGGACAAAGGTTTGTGTCCTTAATTTTTTAGTTTTACTGTCTGAAGACAATTAGACGAATCCTTCCGTATTTAACAATTAGTCCGAGGTCCGTTGTAACAAATTATGGTTCAAATTATTTTTAGACGGACCTCCTTCTTCTCCAGACCACCGGTTAAAACTTTCGACCCGTCGAGACAAATGTACGAATCAGAGAGATCGAGACTCCTGTGGTAACTATCCCAAAGGAAACTTTAACCGAAGAAAATTGCCTCAGTTTCAATAATTTATGGTATCGTACCCTATCTTTTGAACTTAAAAAAGTAACCACACTTATTTGAACTTTTCCTTTATTTAACCTCTTCATAAATAAATTCTCTTAGAAAACGTCAAACATACTCTTCTTAAAGTGTCATTCGTAAATAACTCGGAAGTGATATACGAATGTAAACGATCACTACGGAAGTAGAATTTCGACACTAGAACTCTACTTTCTTCACTGTAAAATTTTGGTAAAAGAGGAAAGAGGGGTCGGACATAAACAAGTAAGGTGTTCCGTAGAACATAAACATAGTACACCCGAAAGAGACACGTTCCTGAGTTCTTTTAAAGGTTTCAGAACCGTAACAAAAATCCTCTTGAACAGTTAGTCCGCTTTTGATTTAACCTTTCATAAACTGTTCACGTCATAGAGGACTCGTCAACCTCGGAACATCGATGAAGAAACCTAATGACTCAAATTTTGCGTCGGGTTTAAAATGAACGAAATTTCAGGAAGAACTATTGTAGTACCTATAGTAACGGATAAAGAATTAATGTTTAGTCCCGTCCAAACCGAGAACAAAAACACTAACCAAAAAGATTTGTCGACACTAAAAGTATACCTCTTTTTTTTTATTCGTTAAATTTTTATATAAAATTACATCACTCTTTAACCCTTCGTTTGTATACAAGATAATTTCAAGTCTTATAGATGTCACGTTTCGTTTGAAGAACAAGAAACCACGTGTCAATTGGGTCGTATCCAAAGTTGTTAAAGAGGGGCGAGACAGACGACATATTTTTAGAAAGTAATGTAGTCTGATTTGATTTAGTGAACCCTCGTAAAATGAGAAAACATCGAAAGTCGAAGTATAAAATTTATTTCATTGACAGGATAAATCGTAAGATCAACCACTCTTTCAGTAAAGTGTACTAGTGAGCTGTAGATCATCACAGGAAGGAAGACAACCCAGTAGAGAATTTGAATTCCAGTAGAGAATTTGAATTAAAGTAACAGAAAAATCTTATGTTTTGTTTGTGTGTAAATTTGAGTTCCGCCCCCCTTCAACTTTTTATTTTGGTACCACGATAAACATTTCTATAGAACCTTAGACCGTAGACTCTTATTTTCCGTATGACTTCTTCCCTTCATAGTACTCTGTTTCAAAATTTTATACTCTGGACATATACCACACGGACGTAAATATAGTTTCCGTGAAATGGACGTCCATTTATATGAAAGGAACTTAAGTTTTTAATAACGTCTCGACCTAGATCTCCAAACCTTGGCGGAGGAGAACTACTGTGATTGGTCTTTCACTGGGGAAGTAAGACAACAGAATTATTACTAGACGGGGTTCGTAGAAAAAGAATTATTTTTCCCTATACTCAGTCTTTCTCTCATTTTGCCACCGTGACTATAAATAGTGTTTCGGAGGGAGTGTATTAAATAAAGAAATACTTTGTGACTGTTTTAGAGTTGATGTATGAAAATATATTCATTAATTGATCGTTTATCAATGACCCTCTATCTCATCGAGATGAATTATGTTTAATCCTAGTCGTCATGATATGGTTAGAACCACTTAAAATTAAAAAGTAGTACTAATGAGTCAGGTTGGTGTGTCAAAAATAGTCACAATTTAGTATTGGACAACGATTCTTCTCGAATTTTATAAAATCAACTCACACTTTAGCTCGTCAAGGTTTGTAAAATATTTTACCTGCTATCAACTAATTATTTTAAGGGGAAAAAATTAGGACGTTTCCTCCACATTCGAAACATCAATTTTTACACTATTCGAGTAAAAGTACTGACTTTACATCTTTCGTTGACGAAAAACTGGATTGTTACGTATGGAACTTGATGTTGAGTTAGTTGTGGAATCCTTTAAACACAAATAGGTGTCAATATATTTCAAATAGAAATCCTTTCTTTTATGGGGAAATTATTACCCATACCAATTTAAGTCGACCTACCCAAAAATCTTTTTGATCTATATTTAAATTTTGAAGAATAAAAGGTGACTTATTAGGTGATACATTAGTTTATCCGCTTAAGTAACGGTTACTGTGTAAAACCGGTACTGGAACCGTTTCATGTTAAAACCTCCTGGATAATTATATCAGTTTCTAACATAACAATAAGGTTTACAATAATAATTAGAGATACTTCAAATTTATTCCCTAGTTTTTTATGGAAAACTATCTTTACTCAAAATAGAAAACTCGACAGATAAACCGAATAGTAAGGTTTTCATTAAGACGAAATGAAAGATAAGTAGGTTTGTTCCTTCTTTTGATTCAGTCAGTAAAAAGTTATATACAATAAGTAATAGATTGGGTCACCAGGAACCTGAAAACCTAAAGTACCTTGTAATTGTCAATAAAAAAATTTATCCCCTCCCAACTGTAACCCAACGAACGTCTAAAATTAAAACAGTTCCCTTTTTTGTTGTATTAAATAGGAATGTGAAAGTACGTTTTTAACTGTAAAATTACGGTTTCTTCACCCTTCCAGTGGCAGAGTCAGGAATTTAACTCATTTACCTTTCAATATTTTTTGTGTTATTTATCCAACAATAGTACAAAGTATAGACTAGTGACTGGTCATTTGAAAAAAAAAAACGTTGCTACGTGTGTACTGACCAATTGGACGGTTTAATGACTATGAGTTCTCATGGTAGTTGAGTAATTTTTATTTTAATTTTGGATGTAAAATAGTCAGAGGGTTCATTAGCAGTTTTAAAACTTCCTTTTGAAATTAAGAAGAAACGTTATCCTCGAAATGTTTTCACATGTTTGTGTATTTTAAGGATTTCTCAATATTTAGGAATAAAAGAGGTATTCAAAGGTACGGACGAGGAAATATCGTATAAATATTTATTACTATAATATCTAAATTTAAAGAGAAAATTAAAAATTACCGTTTTAACTCACCTCTACTATTTTTCAATGTGATAAGGTGTTGATCTCGAGTCCAATGTCTTCTCTATCTATCTTTGTCACATGTTGTACTTAAGTCAACTAGGTACCTGTTCAGTGAATAGAGAGACCAGTAGTCCCTAGAGTTTACATTTGCTGACCGTAACCCAAAATCAGTGAGTGAGGACAGGCTGAGAAACACTGGCGTACCTGACATCGGGTGGTCCGAGGAGACAGGTACCCTAAGAGGTCTGTTATGACCTCACCCAACGGTGAAGGAAGAGGTCCCCTAGAAGGGTTGGGTCCCTAAATTCGGCCGAGAAGGCGTAACGTCCATCTGAGAAATGGTCACTTCGGGAACCGTAACCCATTTCATTACAGATTTGAGGAAACGTTTCAGTTATTTCAAACTGAAATAACAGTTTGACAGTTATTTCCGACCCAATTGATGGACTGTAAAACTTACCACCATTATCTTTCTTATCTCAAATTACCTTTACCGAATAGTGGTAGTTGGTAAATATTATAATGACATAACAATTCTCCTACAGAAAGAAGGAAAGAGGAAGGACGAAAGGAGGTGGGGATGGGAGATGGGGAAAAGAATATTTTAAAACGAACCATTTCTTTAGTAAGTCTTGTTTATGACTTGACACTACCCTTACTTTATTGTTTTGACACCAGTATTTTCTTCTTTTAATAAAAAATGGTAGTTTAGTCTTTCCTTCATTAATAAAAATCAGTAGTTTATTCCTTCCTTTACTTGTGTTAGAATAAGTCGAAATGGATGTTCAGGGGTTTCGATACGTACATCACTCAAACAGTCACGTGATTCTTTCCTGACTCCGGGAACCCCACGGCACTCCAACACTACGGGGGGTAGTAACTTTATTTATCGACAATAAAAATCGATGGAAGGACTTTATGGAGGAGGTTGAATTCCGAGAGAGAGTTGTATTCTCTTCTGTTAAATAAGAGAATATTCTTCATAGTAATAATACGAGTCTTTTTACGGGGTGTGTTAAGAAAAATGATGTTGACATTTGGGCTTACGTATGAAAGTTCACCAAAAATTCTTTACTTATTCGATATCTGTAAAAGGAGCCGGACTTTTGGACGTAACGAGACCAGTTTTATTAGTTTAGTAAGGGTACGGGAGACGACGAGACATAAAGAGTCTCTCAGTGTGAAAATGAAAATTCTATGGTGTTCACAAACAATTGTCGTGTAAGTAATTTGCGAACCGAGTTCGTCTTTAAAGGATCTTTAAGTTTGGTTTTTCCCCGATTTATTTCTCCTATGGTGTATATCTTAGGTTTACTTACTGAATATAATCCAGAAATAGTGAAAACATATGAAATCCAACAGTCTTCCTGTGTATCATATAGATAAATGAAACTTCTTATTATTTCTATTATCTTTTCTCAGTTATAAGAAGTTTCGTAATTCTTTTGGAAGTAAACTAAGACGACGTTAAAGTCTGGTGAAAAATTTTTACATGAGGAGACGAATAAAATACTAGGTACGTCTTAGTAAAGGAAATCTACTAAAAAAATTTCTGATTCAAAGTTCAAATGTAAGGTACAATCTCTTTGTATCACTAATATTTGTACAATTATTACATTAGTACAAATATTTCAATGTAGATTATTATCGTCATAAATATTTCACCTTTCACGTGAGACATATTTTTACCACTGAAATTAAGATAAAGATAAGAATGTAAAAGGAGAATACATTTTTAAGTGGAGGGTAGAGAAAAGTAACATCAGTGAACCCTGTGGTGGAGTTGAATTAAAAAAGAACGACAAAAGGTAAGGATATTGAATAATCCAGAGGACTTGTAGAAAACCCGTCTATATGGTTTAATCCCTTAATGTCTTTCTCTTTTTTGTGTTACGAGAAAGTTCACTACGTTATACTTCTATTTAATATGGGACACAACCGATCAAAACATAAGAAGTTGAAAAAGGATTCAACAAGAGAAAGTGTTCTATCGTGATTTATACCACCCTTTTGAAACCTGGGTACGACGGGTAAATATGACGTGTAGTTTAAATTATCATTGTAAGACCGAAATTAATTTGAAAAGGAGAATATTTAGAGTCGGTTCCACTAGACTAAATATCTCCTTTACTCGTGGGTTGTCACAATCACATTACTATAATTTATCTACTTTGTTCCATTTTATTAGAGATTATTAGACACCCCTACCCCCTGTGTCTTGGAAGACGTATACACAGGTCAGACGGAAATACGTAGACACGAGTGTCGTGAGTAAGAAGTCAATCAAAAGTAACAACCTTCTCAATTTTTAAAGGACCTATCAAGTCAGAACTGGTCGATCTTATGACCGACATAGAACTGGGGAGACTGGGTTAGTGAAACCGAATTTTCTTGGAATGAGGTAAATGTAGACATACATCATTTAGTTCCACATGATGGAAAAAGTTCCCAGTACATATGAAAAGAACGGAATAGAGGGATGAACACTCACTACCCTAATGATTCTGACATGTGAAAGCCGACATTTGGAATTAATGTCTTTTGGACTTAAAAGAGTAAACTAATCAAACTTTTTCACTCGCAAAGAATCCTTATCCTTGAAATTTTTACATCCGGTCAAATTAGAAGTATTCTCCTTTTGAGTTTTGTCTTTATAACAAATCTAGATCCTTTCACGGAATTTGAGAAGTAAACACTAGTTTCATTTTGTTTTTAGGATTACCTCTCTTTTTACATTCCTTTTTCTTTCCTTGTTTCTTTTTTTTTAGTTGGGTTAGACATGTAAAGAAATAAAGAAGAGATTATAGTAACCTTGTGACAGTGTTGACCCACGAGACACACACACTTAAAACTAAAAGAAGAAGGTCGTTAAAGGGGATAATTGTACTACAAGAACTCAGAAACATAAATCTTAGTAATAAGTCTTTTTTTAAATTTGGTCTCTTCCAAACTAATAGATGTAAAAGTGGAAAAACACTTCGTTTATTCCATTCGAGTCATCTGTGATCGATCCGACTTTGTAATAATTTTTTACGTTAAGTCTGACTCAGTGACGAACAATAAAAATATTCGCTCTGGGATTAAGACTAGCTGGGGTTTCTTACCCGACGACACTGATTCGATCGTCGTCTTCGTTGACCGAAGACGACCTACAATAGAGTAAACCTTGTGTAAAGTTTGAAATCTTGTCTAAAAATTTAACTTTCAACTTTGGACGTCTGACAGTCGTCTTCTCCGACTAAGTGGGGATATCTTGAATAGAATGATACATTCAAGGTCCGTCATTCAAAAAAAAATTCCTGATCCAATGGATTTTATACAACACTATGTAGTTTCTCTCTCTCTCCCCCTCTCTCTCTCTCTCTCTCTCTCTCTCTCTCTCTCCCTCTCTCTCTCTCTCTCCCTCTCTCTTTTCTGTTTGTGGAGGATCTTATTCTCACTATACGTAGATTTGTAGAAAACCTGAAAATCATGTACGAATAAACTTACCCCCGAAGAAATTTAATCTTTGGAGATCAAGTCATATTGAACAGTTACAAGTACCTAGAAACTTTCCAATCAATTAAAAAAAGACGGAGTAAAAAAGATGAAAAAAAGTCAACGAAGTATATAAACGAACTTGGGGATCCCATCCCGAAGAAGTACACCTTAAAAAACTCAGTATTGATATTACGGTAATAATGATAACCCATTTAAACTCACTTCCTTTATGTTAGAACCGTTCTACTCTTTATTCCTTTTTAAAATATAATCATCACCACTTAAGAAATAATGAACCGGTAACGAAAGTAAACCTTCGTATCTCTTCAATAGTTTTCAGATCTATAGGTCTTTGACATGTTTATGAGAACCCAAGGACTTTAATCTCCTTGATGTGTTTACTGTCATTACCAAAACTGGACCTTATTTACAGTACTTTCCTCAACCCCTTATGCCAGAACAGACACTCCCCTTTCGACAATATACGAATAATAGAATCTATTGTTTTAGGTACTACGTCGACTTGACGTCCCTCTTCACGTACCGCACTGGGTGATCTCCAGGAAAGGTTGATTTTTTTCAAAGGTATCAAGTTTCCTAAGTCGGAGTCATTCGACCGTAAGGCCCGACGTTTCGCTTATTCCCGGTCTTCCCCCCTGACGTGTAAAATGAAGGGATCCCTCTTTGTACCAAAGTAAGTCTAATAAACAGTATAAATAGAGAGAAAAAAAATTAGGACTACACCATGTTAGTGAGTTAATCGAGACCAATCTATAAGTCTTGGACAACAAGGTTCAATAACTATGTAAACCTTTTTCCTTCATAGTAAACTACAGGACCTCGATGTATGTCAATACGAAAGATAACTATAATCGACAAAAGTTCATAGAGTTTTGTTATAAAAGTTCTCTCTAAAGACGAAATTTTACTTCTCACGGAGTCATTCAAAAATGAACGTTTCGACTACCTTCACCACCCACCTCCTCCATTATATGTGTAAAAGACTATCATCCGTTGAATCATCTTTTACTAACACAAAGATATATAATAGAAACGTCTCAATCGTAATTCTTTACATTAACGTTTTTTAACTACATTTTCGGTCTATCATTTCCCTGATTTTCAGGGACGTCTCTATGGTCAGACAGTGAATGTTTCCATCGTTTTCTATTAACGTCTGTTCATGTCTTGATTTGGTAACGACAAAAGGAAATCTCTATATGACGACGAAGAGTACAAAAAGACTTTTTTAACCAATGAAGGAGACGAAGACTTCATACGGTACTTGGTAGTTTTGTCCATCTTTTTCTAGACGGAAAATAAAGAGGGGTTATGGCAAAATTAATCTTGTGTGGTTTCTCGTTTTGCCCGTTCTATGTTAGGACGCACTAACGTAAAAGGTCATTTAACAACCTAAAGAAAATTCAAAGACTCGAGACGTAACTTTTAGACCGGAGACCGTATTTGAAACGGGAGGAGGATACTGTATTACTTCTGTAGACGAACTAGTATAGGAGAAAGAAGTGTGTTGAACAAGAGGCCGAGATTTTTTAATCGGTCGTGTTTCGACACGTTCATGACTTTGTGTTTCCCACTACGACTTCGGTTTGATCTTCTCCAAAAAAAAAAAAAAGAGGATTTCATCTTATGATTTCGAAAAGGAAAAGTCCATCTCCGTAGTCGTTCTTTTCTTTTCTTTATTCATTAGGGACGAGTGGTATTCGACTACATATTCGACTAAACAAGAAGTAAGAATCTTCTCAACACGTAATTGTTCCATATAGGAACACAAGAAAAAGGGTATGTACCTCCTAAAACGTGGGGGACCTAATATTGGTGAGTCTCTTGGGTATAAAACGTACACACGGGGAGGTCTCGTCGGTCTGTACATGTGTAGTGGGTGAGGTCGTCGTTGTAAAAAACAAAAAGAAACGTTCTTTTTAGGAGAAGAAAGGATGTAATACACGAAGTCATTCACTTTTACTTTTAACCGACTCTATACCCCACTATGTGAAGGTATCACACTTATATTATTAATTTTACAGAAATGTTTTTTTGTTTTGTTTTGTTTTGTGTGTGTGTCTGTGTCTGTGTCTGTGTCTCTCCTCTCTTTGTATACCGATAAGGTCTACTAATTTGAAGAACCATGAACCTACAAGAGACATCAATTGAGTCCACTTGTCGGGGAACGTGATTGTTCCTGGACGTATATCGAGGGGTATTTTATACCTAAAATAACGTCGTCACTGTTGTGAAGTCGTGGTGCGACTGGAGAGGTCGTAGAGGGTAGAGGCTCTAGAGGCTATTGAGAACCGTATTCTTATTGATGTCTTCATTAGGGTCGAGACGTTGTGTGTCGTATCGTTCTAAGAGACAATGATTTAAGACCTTATAGCGTGGCCCCCGCAGTGAAAAGGACGTAGCCTGTGGCCTTTTGGTCCGCGTGAACCAAACGAGAGGTTGGTCAGGCCCCCTCCGCAAAAGGGGGTCTAAACACGGACCGGTCGGAACCTTCTCGTGTTCGCTCGAGGCAGAAGGTGTACTGAAAAGGGACCTGTCACACGAGGTAAAAGCCTCAGGTCACAACCTGAAAGGAACGTTGGATTCGTAAAGACGGGATACACTCGGCCGTCCGCAACGGGGGCCGCACGTTCGATTGTCAAAAAAAAAAAAAAAAAATTATTCGAAGAAGAGACTCTGTTTAGTAGAGAAATCGGATTCAAAAGGAATAACCCTCGTAAGTCCTCAAAAGTTCGATGGGTTAAAAGACGAAACCGAGGGTTTGGTTCTTTACATTGGGCCGGTTTCGTCAGGGACGTGTCTGTGACACTACACCCGTCCACCTTTATTTAGTTCGGGGTTTGGCGAGGCGCCCAGGACGTGCGTGGTCGCGGGAACCATTAACTGGTCGGTTGAAACGTTTACGGCCTCTAGGGAACCGTCGGAGACGGCCGCCTCTCTTTCCGTTGCCCAAGAAGGGCCGCCGGGGCAGTGTATACGGGGGTGGTTCGGGGAGGCGCCAGAATGGTCTTCCGCCTCCTCGCCGCGGCTTCGAGGGGCCCTTGGCCGCGGGCAAGACCCGTCGCCGTCGTCGCGGCGGTCGCGTCGGCCTGGGCGCGCGGGCGGGGCTGGGCCCGAGCGTCCGACTTGTAGGGAGGGTTGAGGTCGCACGCCGTGGGTGGCCCGCTCCTCCCGAGCGAGAGAGACTAACCGAAGGTAGTCGCGATGTCTTAATTTTGTTCTTTTCCGTACGTGGTAACGGTTGACTCTGGCTTGGGTGGAGACGAGCGGAAGGACGAGGGTCCCTCTGGGACGCTGGGCGGGTCCGACGAGGACGGAGCCGGCGGCGGCGGCGCCAACGGGCGAGTCGGCAAGAGCGACGGCGCCGACTTTGACGTCGAGCCCTACCCTTCCAATGCCCGAGCCCTCTCGACCGAGAACACCCGTGTGTGACTAAACGTTCACTTACTTCACCCTCCCTCGTTTCTCTCCTCCTGAAACAATCTCTCCGGGTCACGGACGGGGGCGGGCGGGGGAGGGGAACTGTCTTACTGAGGGACACAAACTTCAGGACTCGTTAAGCGAGGGACATTGTGAGGGAGGCGATGTCCGAAAGGAAAGAGAAGGAAAGAATAAAAAACCCCCCCAATTCTGTATAAGTCTTGAACGCACTGAAGCAGACAAGGGAGGCAATATGATAGTTTTACGTGGAACACGCTAGTAGACATTGCCAACCCATAAAAAAAAAAAAAAAAAAATGCCTGGTTCGTTAATGTTAAGGGTCCCTGTACCATGGAGCAACGCGATAGTCAACCGGTCGAAGCACAATATCGTGCGTATTGTACGTGTGTGTATTTTGTTTGGGTCAGAGGACTCTATGGTCATGACCGCCGAAAAGAAGTGTTGTATTTGTCCGTAAGAGGTCCGCGTTCGTCTGTATCTAAGTCTGTGCAGAAAGGAAAAGAAGACCCTTCTGTCCAAAAGTGTATCAGGATACTAGAGACAGTGAGAAAACCTCACTCACTGGGGTTCTACAACATTTTACTTCGATACGAAGGAACCCGAACGTCTTTGACAGCTTGGGTTTGGGAAGTCCGAACGGTGACTGAATACCGACTAAGGCAGAAAGATTTACTCAATTATGTTCCTGTGTTTTCTGAACGTCTTCTCACACATTACTATAAGTCCAGACGGAGGGCAAACACTAGAAAGTACTTTCAAGGACTTCATCCCATTGGAGGTTTAACTTGAGAATCCATGTGTATCGTCAAACGTATCGATAGGAATATCATTGGTTTTTCATTAAAGATTATAATCCCTCGATTCGACGTTTTAGAATTCGTACAACTTGACAATAATTCACTCTCATTACCAAAAGATGTATTTTCTATATCTGCACTACCTCGGTCCGTCACAACCTAATCCTTTTAATTTAGATTAATGGTGTCACTACCGTGGGCCCCAGTCATCGTAGGGTTTGGTAGACAAACACATACGAAATTCAACGCCCCTCTAAAGGTGTCGTGCCACACGATTTTTCTAGGTCCGATGAGACCGGAGACTCACCAATTTGACCAACCTCCAACCAGAGGAAGGGTTGACTCGAGAATGATCTTTTAGAAAACAAAGAGGTTATCTTCAAGTCCGTAAATTTATTTCGGTTTTAGTTTCATAAAGGAGATCCGTCAGTCACGAAGTTTCTTCACACGTACCTTACCAAAATCGTGTCTACAAGGTGTGTACCTTCTACCTTTCTGAAACTTAAAGAAAGAACTTTTCTAGAAGGAAATTACCTCCTAACGGTGGTTGAATTGTTTTTCCCCCGACTTGTAAAAGAGAAGTACGTCGATAAGTCTTAGAACATCTCTTTCCCATCCGCTCTTCTTTCGACGAAGGTAAGGAGTCTAATACTTAAGACATGTAAATTAACCTTTATGATCGAGGAATACAAAAATGTCAGGAAATAGCGAATGTCTCATGAAAGTGTCTAATAAAATAACTTAAGAAAAAAGTTGTTCACCAGACTAAAAAAAGGGGTAATCCTGTTTCCTTCGTCTAACTACTACCGTAACGTACCCAATTTATTGTACAGGTTCCGTTACTTTTCACCTTTCGTCTTCTCAGTCTTTATAATGACCATTTTGACACCTATACACACATACACACAGACACACACATGTATGTATATACATATATATATGGTAATTTTTATTTGGTGTAAAATTCTGACGGAAAACGTCTTTCTACACGTCTTATTGACTAAAAATACCATTTTTACCCTATTATCACTTCAATTACAAGAGGGACAACTTATTCAAATATAAAGTGTTTCCTTTAGAAATTAACAAACTTTATACGATGAGAAGATTGGGGTGATTTGATGTGCAGTTTCCACTGATTTCGTTGATGAACAATAATTGTTACCTATTCGTTAGTTAAACGAAACCCTATCAAGTGTACCGTTGTAATGTATTTCCTGTCGTGAAAATTATGATTTTTTCTAAAAACACACTATAAACTCCTAAAGATCGTAATAAATGATGTTAGTAACAAAAGTTAATTTATAGGTATTAATAAAGTAAGAGTAAAGCCTCTATTTTTTACTCTCAATAATTTCAGTTTACTAATAGGCCATACATTTATAGGTCTTAATAAAGTAAAAGTAAAGTCTCTAATTTTTTGACTCTCTAATATGTTAATAGGTCACAGTATAATCATGATAAAGATCAAGTAAGGGACCGTATGGTTTTGTACAACCGTTCATTGTCTTCGATTAATCTCAATTTGTCTATTCTCCCAGAAACGATAGTAGTACATCTCAGAAGAAAACTTTGAGTTCTCACCTTTAAGACGTCCCGAAGACCTTTCTGAACCTTTGTCCATACCTCTTCAGTGGTCATGAGTCGACTCTCATGACAAAAGGACAGGAGTGACACGAATCCGAAGACAAAACAGAGGGAAGTGTGACCGGAAGAGACAACAAATCAGTCTTGAAGTCACGTCATGGTGACATCGTCTCGAATGGACAACCTTTCTTACAAAGAGAAAGACGAAGTAAAGGTCAAAGAACCTTTCGTCAAGACTAACCAGTTCACAAGGGCCTGATAACCTTTCGTCAAGACTAACCAGTTCACTAGGCCCTGATCAAACGTGCCCGACCCCGTCTCCCTCCGTCGTCCCACTGAGGGTGTCTCGGGAAAGTACACAACGCACGAGTCAGTAAGTCAGCACAGGTCAAGAAACACCAGGACACCTGATATCAGACGGTCCGAAGAGGTAGGTACCCTAAAGAATCCGTTCTTATGACCTCACCCAACGGTAAAGGAAGAGGTCCCCCAGAAGGGTTGGGTCCCTAGCTTGGGTGTCGACAATACAGAAGACATAGACGTCCGTCTAGGGGATCCTGGGTTTACCTCCCGTCGTCGTTCCCTTACGAGAACACTTGGCCCTTATGTAAGAGTTTTCACAGGGTAAGGTGTGTAAGAGAACAAAACAAATCATTAAACCACGTCGACTTCATAGAGTAATTAAAAATCTGATGAAGTAATAAAATATACGAAGTCAGTTTTATTGAACATGAAGAGAGGAAAATGTCGAACGTTTCAAAGTTAAAAAATTTTTATTGAGGAAGTATCTGATAATAATCCCTATAATTAAAACTACTCCCTAAAAAGTTGAAGGTGATTTAGAGAGAAGTCTACTAATTCTTCACTATAATAGGAATATCACCCCTACGTATATTTATTTATTAATGTACAAAAGACTGAAAGAAAAGTCATTACACGTAGACATACGTTACTAATGGACTATTTTTGTAAAAGCACTAGTAGTTGTCAATAAGAACTAATCCTCTTTTTTCAAGTGAAAATTTTGGTACACGGACTAATTCTTAGAACCGTACCCATCAAAACGAAGTAGGTTTAGAAGGGAGATTTCAAACGGAGTTTACACAACAATGGTCTTTTTTAGATGTCACAGCTGGTCTTTTTTCAGATGTACAATGTTACAAATAATGAATCAATAGTACCACACGTGTTCACTTGTCAAAAGTCACTCCTTATTCCCGATAAAGAATAGAAACGGGACACACACGAGTGGACGTATATGTGGGTACGTACGTATGTGTGTAGTCACAAATTCCCCCCTTTTTCAAAATTGATGAGACCCATAATATCTTGACTTTGTTTCCTCTGTCCTTTGGAGCTACCTTAAGGAGAAAACACTCTCGGTATCTGTAGAGTTATGTTCGACTTTATTTAAGTGTGTTTGAAGTACACGAATAGGTCCAAAAGAATAAGACCCTCTCAAAGGTTAGGACACAAATTTTACCCAACCTAGGGTCCCACGTAATTCTGTAAAGGGAGGACTAGTAAACGAAGTAGTGATATCCATCTAACGTTATCGGTCCTCTAAAGGTTTAATCTATTTACGTGCCGTCGTTTTACAATAACTGGATGCGACCTGTAAACTTATGAGTCCCGTAAAGGTCCAACCATCTCACCTGAAGTTTAAACTACTTAATAAAATATAAAATAAGTGACACATCGTCATCTTAGATTTAAACAGACCACTTTATGGATGTTGAGTTCAAACCATCTGACATGATACAGTCACTTCCTCGTACAGGACTAGATCTTCCTTGTTGGATCATCCTCCTATACGTGTCACAGTCACATAAGAGAATTTATTGATCACATCTGGTCTTATTTGTCTTTTAGGATGTGAACGTAGGTCACACGTGTACGTACATTTCCACGAAATCAACACACGTTGAGAAGTACTACAATGCCTGATATCAGGCGGTCCGAGGAGACAGACTACCCTAAGAGGTCCATTTTTATGACCTCACCCAACGGTACTGAAGGAGGTCTAGAAGGACTGGGTCCCTAGTTTGGGTAAAGAGAATACAGGGGCCGTAAACGTTCGTCCAAGAAATGATGATCGTGGTAGACCCTTCGGGATGTGAATATAGGTCTCCCTTTTTAAGGAAAGAGAATGATTAGGGAGAGGGTTAATATCTTCGTGAACTACCCTTATTACCGTCCGACCACACCTAGTGCTATTTGACACCTTCTAAGATTTTCTCTACCCTTATGGTCTGGTGGACTGGATGGAGAACTCTTTAGACATACGTCCAGTCTTTCGTTGTCAATCCTGACCTGTACCTTGTTGTCGGACCAAGGTTTGTCCTTTTACTCATGTAGTTCCGACATACAACAGTGGGACGAGTAAATTGAATATACATCTCATGTAGTACTCTTTGCGACCCGACCTGCTTCGTGTTGGACCTTAGTTCTAACGGCCCTCTTTATAGTTATTGGAGTCTATACGTCGACTGTGGTGGGAATACCGTCTTTCACTTCTCCTTGAGTTTTCGGAGAACTACTTTCTCTTTCTCCTCTCACTTTTTCAACCGAATTTCGAGTTGTAAGTCTTTTGATTCTAGTACCGGAGACCAGGGTAGTGAAGTACCCTTTATCTACCCCTTTGTCACAGTCTGAAATAAAAAAACCCGAGGTTTTAGTGACGTCTACCACTGACGTCGGTACTTTAATTTTCTGCACATGAGGAACCTTCCTTTCAATACTGGTTGGATCTATCGTATAATTTTTCGTCTCTGTACTGAAACGGTTGTTTCCAGATAGATCAGTTTCGTTACCAAAAAGGTCATCAGTATATACCTACACTCTCAACCTGGAATATCTTTCGATTTATGACTTCTTAACTACGAAGACTTGACACCACAACCTCTTCTGAGAATTCTCAGAGAACCGGACGTTCCTGTAGGTTGGTCAGGTAGGATTTCCTCTAGTCAGCACCCACAAGTAACCTTCCTGACTATAACTTCGACTTTGAGGTTATGAAACCGGTGGAGTACACTTCTCAACTGAGTAAACTTTTCTGGGACTAAGACCCTCCCTAACTCCCGTCCTCCTCTTCCCCTGTGGTCTCCTACTCTACCGACCTACCGTAGTGGCTGAGCTACCTGTACTCAAACTCACTTGAGGACCTCAACCACTACCTGTCCTTCCGGACCGTACGACTAAGTACCCCAGCGTTTCTCAGCCTGTGTTGACTCACTGACTTGACTGACTGACTGACCTCACCCTTTCTATTATATTATTGCGCACAAGTTTTTATAACCCCCTGATATATATGTATATATATCTCTCTCTTACAATTTTAAAGTGTTCAAAACAGTTTTCTTCTATTTTTGTTAATGTGTTTCTAATAGGAAACACATCCAAATTCACAATAGAAATCTTATCTGGTCTGGAGTGGATCTTAGAAGAGAAGAAGTCCATAGTGTGAATTTACGGAAAAAGAAAGAAAGGGGGAGGACACAAAAGTGACATGAAACATTTTATTGATATCATGAAATCGATCTCGAGAACAAATGTATAAGAACAAGTAGACGATCTGACATATAGGTTACTTAATGACTTCTATCTCGTAAAGAAAACTAGTAGTAAAATCGAAGACCACGAACTTTTTTTTACGAACCACGAATGTACATTTATATATCTTTAGATCTACCTGATCTTAACTAAACCATCTGTCTTGGAAATCTACTAAGTATCTGAATTCTAGTACAAACACTTGATTGTCAATATTCTGACCTTCTCTCTTACAAGTTTAACCGGTACACAGTGTGAAAGTTTATGAACTACTTGACAGTATACCTTCTTTTAATCTTACCGAAAATTACACTATCTTCGAAGTCCATCATAGTTGACCTCTTTAGGGACCTTCAATGACGTAAAACAATTAAGATTTTTTGGGTATAAAAGAGTAAAATTATAGAGACTTTAATATTACGGAGAGTGTCAACTGTACTACTCTTTCCTAACACAGTACCACATTAACCGTTACAGAGAAGAAAGAATTACTGTATTTTATTAACACGTTGAATGATGGTAACCGTAGAAACTAGAAACTACTGTACGTCTACCATCTAAAGTCGAGTTGTATACCTTCTTAAAAGTTTGAGAATCAAGACAAGTTCTACTTTCCATATCGAAGTCGATATCGAAGTCGTATCGTTACCCAGGGTAAGGACTTCCGTAAGTAAGGGTCTGACCTGGTTGTGAACAATATTTACTCGAGTAGTTAAACCCCTAACTTACTAGAAATTGTAGAAATAGTTTGAACTCTAAGAACTTAAAACTCTGAGAATTAAAAATCTACTCTTTTGTTTCTATTATGTCCAATTCAAGAAACAGGTTTCAGTGTATAGAGTAAACTGGACTCTGATTGTGTTGTAACAAATAGACGATATGAGGTTATACTTTGATGAAAGTAAATGACAAGAATAAAGAAGTCCAAACGTCATATCTTTTACCCATGTATGTTATAAAACTATTCTCGTTATCGATTGTAAATAACGTACACATACCATACAGTAAATGAACAAGGAATACCTACAATAGTGTATATCAGGTAGTCTACCGAGTACGATCTATAATAATAGTAAGAACAAGTGTCCACCCCTTCGACTTCTTACCCTCCATTTTATTAAACAAGTTTCAGTGTGTCATAATCAGTTCCGACTCCGACTTTGTGTGTGAAACTTCACTCAAGATAAGAGAATTAACGATCTATCCCTGAATGTCTAAGTCTCTCAAATAACACCTTAGATATACGTCACTACACTTTTAGTTTTGAACGGTACCATACTTTAAAGACTAAAATTTTATTTGTACGAAACCAACAAGGTAATGTTAGAGAAAATAATGAACGGAATTCTATAGACTCATTACCAAAGTCGAGAGATGACGTAAATACAAGTTTGTTTTGGAATTCACGAAAACAATTTAAAATCCCGGTCGTCTTTCGAATGGTTATTTGACTATTTCATTAAATGGAGAATTTAGTTCTTCTAGGATAAAATAAGAAACGAAACATACATGAATTGGATACGCATGAAGATGGATCTCCATGGGGTTTCAACTCTTTTTAGTCAAAAATTGAATAAAGGACTGGAAACAAAAAATAAGTAACACCCAGAAACCGGTAGACATTTCTACGTAACTGAAAATGAAAAAAAAAAAAACTCCTCTCGATAGAAACACGTGAAGACTTGGGAGTCCCCCGTCAGAAATAAGGAGTTTTTCCTTAGGAAGAATCTCCTGTGTCCGTCTTAAGAGCAGTGTCGACTCCAGGAGAGCAACGGGGACCCTTTGAAATGAATAATAGAGAGAAGCTTCCTTTTTCTTTTGACCTTTTTTCGAAGACCCACAGTTAACTATTCTTATTAAAATTTTCTTGGAATCAATTCAGGTAAAACCTCTAATCAAAAGGTCTGTAGTGTTATGAGTTTTATAGTGTTTTATAAAAGTGTACATCCATCAAATGACTTTTTAAAACATCAGAACTGGTTAGAGAACAGAGAACCGGAACCGAACAGATATTTAACTTTCACAACTTTATCAAAAAATGAAGGCAGTAACAAGAGTTTCTGCAAAGAAATGTACAACGATAAGAGAACACACCGGCGATCCGCCTGTTTCCGTGCCGAAGGGTAGTGATTAAACCTTATTACCAGAACTTCTTATTGATTTGCCTTTCGATCAAAAAGAATTACTCTGTGATTTATAAAATTTTCAGGAAAAATAATTAACCATAATTTCACACTATACTTGATCATGAAAAAACATTATGAACTCTTAACTCCTTTTGCTAATAATGATAAAGACACTGGTGATTTTAGAAATATTCATATTAGTGTATAGAGGTACTTGTAATGGTGCGTCCTCTGAAGTGATTCGAGTAATTCTTAGTACCTATACTCGGAAAAACTTTTCACAGTGTTCGGTGATATAAAATTCTTACATCTATTTCTGTAAATTTCCTATAAAACTTTGAAAAATCACCCATAGTTTCAACCATTATTAATCAATTATAAAAGTCTGTGATTTCGTTGTTTTATTCTTTAAAGATTAACGTTTTAACCCTCCCTTGATTTACGAAACATTGACTTTTTCCAGGTACTTATGTATTATTGGAAATTTTCGTTAAAATCATCGATTCTAAATAACTTGTGAATAATATACGGTCTGATATACAATTTTCGAAAACAAGTATAAGAAAACTAAGAGAGTTGCTGAGACACTTCGTCAATGAAATAGTCCGAGTACTCATTTACTACCAAATCTCTCAAAGTAATGACACGGACGGTGCGACGACAGGACATCGTCTCACCTCGAAACCTGTGTCCGTGAGTTTGTAGCCTTATCGTCTATGAGTAGGTGCCGATATAACCATTGTCGGACACGATATAACGAGAAGTCCTAATATTTTACGAAGTGCAAGTAAAGACGAAACACACAAATGATGTCAAGAGAAGTCATCTCCCACTCATATTAATCGGAAACACAAAGGTCCGTCCCGTTCTTCTGAGCCTTTCCAAGTCACAGGACTCGTCCTGAGGTGTCAAACTGTCTTGTGTAAATCTTTACTCATAAAATCAGTTTTTTCTCTCATAAAATAGAAGTTGATAATCTTGGTCTTAGACCCCTACCCTACTTTAACAGATGAAAAACTCGAAAACTAAAATTTTTCGAACACGTCTATCAGACCAACAGAGATTGAGTTTCTGTTCTGGGATTTAAAGAGTCTTTTGAACTTTAAAGTGTAAAAACTTGTAGTCATTAGTGAGGTAAATAGTGTTTGGACAATCCACGGTCCCTAATGTCAGTCATGAAACGTTCACCGGAAAAAACTAAGAAGTACTGTCGGAAGATTCCAGTGATAAGTGGAGTAAAATGTCTATCCCTTGTCTTTGGATCTCTCTAATTTATTGAATAAGATTCATTGTGTCGTTCGTTTGTCTAGACTTGGGTTTAGAACTCATACTGAACTTGACTTATATGATTACTCCAAGTCACATAGTATAAACAAACTTTATCAACACTGTGAAAATTTACACGGGGTTCAACGTCGACCACTCCGTCCTTCTGACACCGAAAAACACCAACGCTTATTCATATACGTTACTTCTCCTCCCATTCCAAAGACGATCAGAATAAAACGTTTTGTACTAGTAAAAGAACCACTTCGTATTCCGTCTCAGTAGGACAGTATTCTGTATAATCTCGGTCATAGGACTTCACTGGTCGAGAGTCGTCACTTAGTGTCCTCAACCTTACGTCCGTAACAGATGACTATACTATTATGGGTCAAACAGAGGATTACAAGAGTAACGGGGGTCGTGACCGACCACCTTAGAAGGACGGAAGACGGACTAGGGAGTGTCGAGTCAGGAAATAAAAATTTCTAAGTAAAGTGTAAACAAGTAAACTTATACTACGAACAAACTTCACCTTCCTCTTCCTTTGTGTTTCGGACGGATAGGAATCAGGTGAGTCGGAGAACCTCTACGACGATCTTCTCCCCCTTCTTCCCCGTACAGAATATTCTAATATGTCGTCAAGTTCTAATTTAACTACTAGGAAGGAGTCTCCCAAAGTAAAATCTATTCACTACTATGTGTATTTTAATCTGGTTCTTTATTATGTTACGATATACGGGAACACAAGAGAAAAGGCACAACCGTAAAAAGTAGACAGTACTAAGCAGATACTCAAAACTTATTCACGTATGTTCAATGTAAACACACGAATTTTCTATCAGCACAGTAAACAATGAAAACAGACACGTAAATAAACGTTTACATACGTTCGGAAGTAAATTCTAAAATAGTTTTGAATGAACTTTGTTGTAAAAACGTGACTTTTGGTCATCCCAAAACTTTACACTGAACAAAGTACGTGTACACATCAACCTGGAGTTGAGGTAGCATACAGTGAAAAGACGAGGACGTGATTCCAAGTCAAGTTAAGTCAGTGAGTCAGCACAGACTGGGAAACACTGGGGTCCCTGACGTCGTACGGTCCGGAGGGACAGGTAGTGGTTGAGGGTCTTGAACGAGTTTGAGTACAGGTAACTCAACCACTACGGTAGGTTGGTAGAGTCGGAGACAGCAGGGAAAGAGGACGGAAGTTAGAAGGGGTCGTAGTCCCAGAAAAGGTTACTCAGTCAAGAAACGTAGTCCCCCGGTTTCATAACCTCGAAGTCGTAGTCAGGAAAGGTACTTATAAGTCCTGACTAAAGGAAATCCTAACTGACCAAACTAGAGGAACGTCCGGTTCCCTGAGAGTTCTCAGAAGAGGTTGTGGTGTCAAGTTTTCGTAGTCAAGTAACCCCGAGTCGAAAGAAAATCAGGTTGAGAGTGTAGGTATGTACTGATGACCTTTTTGGTATCGAAACTGATCTACCTGGAAACAACCGTTTCATTACAGAGACGAAAAATTATACGATAGACCCAACCAGTATCGAAAAGAAGGTTCCTCATTCTCAGAAAATTAAAGTACCGACTTCAGTGGAAGACGTTACTAAAACCTCGGGTTCTTTTATTTCAGACAGTGACAAAGCTAACACAGGGGTAGATAAACGGTACTTCCTAGAAGGGTATTTTACTTCGTTATGTATACCCCTTGAACTTAGTAGACGTATTCATAGTGTTGTGTCGTAAATTGTAAGATCAAGCTGAGGAAGTAAAGTATAATGGAGAAGGAGGGAAAACGGTGGGAGACGAACCTCGTAGATCCGATAGGTTTTTCCTTTACTAATACACTAATACTATGGTCTCTTTTCGTCAATACCACACAGAATGATTTAGTAAAACCCTGTGTATAGAATAAGACGATCGTAAGTATACCGGGTACTAATGTTTGTATGTCTCAAGAACTTCTAACTAATTTGTAATTTTTATGTCGTAGGAAAACGTAGAGATTTACTTTTAGTAATCTTGTCCGATAATTTTTACCGTTCTCTCATGTATCGAATAGCCTACTTTGTAAATTTAAGTCTAAAAAGACCACGTTCAAAAATACCACCTTTGGCACACTCTTTATAATGAATCAAGCGTGGAGGAAACTTAGGGAGACGTACAACGACGGAGACGTCGCAAAATGACTTTTCAATGCCACTGAAGTCACTCTAAAACACTATTCGACTTGAGGAGTGTCGAACTAGGAAGGGACTGAAACATCACTTTTGGTGCCGACAACTCACTTTGTGTCCAACAATCAACGAGACGACCTGGACCGTAAGCTGGGTCTACGGAGTACAAATAAGGAACGACGGATCCCCGAGGTAACCTAACGGGAAACCTACGTACGAAGACTTATATCTGACCCCACCCTTCTATAAACCCCCAAGTTCTAGATTTGCCTCGAATCACTAGACCTAGAAGGGTATCGTGTCTAAAGGACCAAACACCAAGTGGGAGAGTCTCAACTCTGATTACGTCTTTACAACTACCCAAAATCTCCGACCGGAGAACCCTGTACCGTCGAACGGTACTACGGTAGTCAAATCTGATTACTAACGTGTCTTAAGAGTACTTCGTCTACCGATGATTGGTGTTATAATTATAATAAAACGAAACATGTAAATCCCTTTTTTAGTAAAGTGTCAACGTTTCCTTTTGGAGCAAACCTAAAATATTTCTTACTAGACGTTGTCTTTATTGTACGACAGTCCTGGACAAAATATACGAAAGTAATAGTCACTGTTTAACACTATAATTAAGATATCGTTTAAACACGAACCCTAAAATCGTAAAGAGAGTCGGTAAAGGAAAGAGACGTATCGATCGACATCTTATTTTACGAGACTTAAAATGGAACCTCCCTAGCTGTCGACCTAAATTTACAATGGAGACATTAAACGAATCTCTATGGTAACAAATATTTAAACTTCTCACCTACAAGAAACTGTCCTAAGTCTTACTTCACCTCCAAACTCCATTAACGAATCTATTAGGTCCATCGTCTCTGTGAAGACGGACCTAAGGGGGTTATTGTATCAACTTTGTTTTCTTTAAATAAAGACAAACTTAATCAGTCCATTAATGAAGACGTGAGCCGAAACAAAACGACTACTGTAAGACCAAACTTACATAACCCTCTCTACTACCACTGTCAATTCAAGTATACTACCTTACCACCAGGACACTAGACACATTAAGTCGGTGTCCCATAGTTAGTAATAAAATAAAACTAATCACAAGACCTAGAAGGTGTTACGATAAAAGGTCTATTGAATGATTGTTTTCATTGAGTCCTTACGGATTATAATCCTGTAATCCCCTAAATCGTACTGAAACGGAGTTCGTGTTCTTAAAATTTTAAACCTTGTGGTCTCACTCTACCCCGTGAACCGTCACCATACGTACGAAGGACAAGCGGAGAGTTTGGTAGAACTTCGGGTCGTATCCGTTTGTGCTAAGTGACACACGTCAAAGAAAAAGAAAGAAAAAATTTTTTATCTGATTCTACAAATTTGTACCAAAAAAATGGACGAACCACAAAAACTGAAAGAATAAAACCACTTCAGAATTTTTGTATTATATTTTTTCCTTCCCTTTTCTTAATTGACGAAAAACCTAGACTCTCTTGTACTTTAGCACTTACTATTCGTTACCGATGACTTATTCTCCACTTCTTTTAGTGTAGAAAAATACCTTTCCACACCTTCCTTCTGAATCATTCCCTTCTGTCAGTATAAGGTACATCTTCGAGACAAAATTTGAGAACCGTCAAATCAGCGTTTAGGTTTTGTTCTTTTCTATTCCGAATGAGTCATAGGTTCACTGACAAAGGATTGTTTGATAGGAATTAATATAAACTGTAGATCAAAAACTGGTGAATCGTCAAAACGTCGTTATTTAAAAATCTTCCTGTCCTCCACTGTACTAATCTACCTTCAAATTACTGTCACCTTTACTGTTGACTGGAACTAGCCTCTCTTGTTGTAGGTGATGTTTCGTCTGCAATTCCTATAACGTTGTCTTTATGCCACTACTTAGAAGTGTCTCTACTGAGATATCAAGTTCTTCAATCAGGGAAAGGGAACCTTTCGATCATTACTAAATTCTACGGTTACTCGCTCAGGTCAAACCGTTTACTTATCCACACGTATTCATTAAATCTTTTAAGTAAATATACTTATCACCTAAGGGTCACTACGTCAAGTAATCCACAGAAAGGTAAACTCAACCCAGTACAGTTTGTTTGTGAGATAGGGAAGGACACATCATTACTAATTTCTTTATGACCACACCTAGTTTATAGACTTTAATAATTGAATCCCTAAGTAAGGAAAATCGGAACTTCCGTGATGTAAAAGTATCTGGAGGACAATTTCACGGATACCCAGTATTTGACTTGAGACCATTAGATACCCATAATGTAATAATCTATCACACTCTTAAAATACATCCTATTCGTGAATGAGTAAAGACCTCAAGTTTGATAGAGGTATGAGACCTATGACTCCTTTTCTAAACCTTTCGTTTGTCGAATAAAGTAAATATATTTTGTCAATGAGTTCAAAGTAAAAGTGGTAGGGTCCCCTATTCTTAGAAGATTCAAACTACGTGACCTTTTAAGGTAGGTGCCACGACCGGCATCGACTATTTAACTAACCAGTGAGAAAAACTGAGATACTGTTCGAAAGACTCATTTACCACGATGTTAACGTTTTATTTGAAACGTTAATTTACGGTAAATCAATAAACGTTCCTCTTGAGTTTCTACTAACCGTTACTATACACATTCATTCCTTTTATTATTTACATACGTTAAGGTCACTCACGTACGGATATACCCGTTGGTATGAAGACCAATAATCATTGTCCTCTCTTCTCTACCTCTGACGTCTTTACCCTTCTCTTCGACACTGACATCGTTTACACCTTTATGTCGTCTGATAACCGGTTCATCGGGTGGAACAAACCCCTCTCGTTGTTACCACTCGAGATGGTTACAGTCAAGGTTCAACTTTTCGTCAAACACCCTTTTATCGAATCAAAGTCCCAACGGTAGGTAGGACCGAACGGACCCTATCGAGGTCACACACGGACAACATAACCAAATTAATAACTATAAAATGAGATAAATGATGGAATAAAATGATAGTTTACACAAGACTGAAACTGTAATTTATAAAGGTACTAGTAATATTCATTGACACTCACTTTGTCTTCTCTTTTATGTCTCGGATAAAATTCGGATAAAATAGACTATTGAGGAGAATGTTAGAGAATAAAGGAATGTTCACTTTATCATTTTCGTTTGAACTACCAGTATTCAGATCAAAGGTTGGATCATTTCTTTACTGTAGTTTGGGATGTCGTTGAAGTTGGAAGAGGAGGATGACGGAAATACAAAATACCTTGGTGGATATAAGTGACACCTTAACATTATTGATCCTTTTCTACTTGTTAAAACCTATTCTTTGTAACTTTATTTGGTACGATGTGAAGACTCAAATATAGGTCATCACATAGTCCGGTCCTTGACCTCCCTCTTTTCACTTCAGGAGTCTAATACAGATCTCTTTACAATTATAAGGGTCTGATAGTCGGAAGACGTAGACCGGACTCATGACAAGGAGGGGACCGTCAGGTGGCATGTAACGATCGATCCCTCCAATAATCTTACTTAAATAATAGGAAACCATCAGTAATTGTGACTGACGTCACCTGTCATTTATAAAATGTGAGAAACACTTACCCAGACCTTTTGTCAAAGTCTTAAAAAGTTTCACTGAAAACCCCCGTTATAAGATATAGCCCCTGTATAGGAATATTTATTCTTGTTGTACAGAGAGTCGTCAGTGTATCTCAACGAAAATCCCACAAAGACCACAAGTTTTAGGAATGAAATAAAAGTGAGAGAATTACATTATAATCATTAGAAAAACCGAGAACCCCATACAACGCTATACCGTCAATTCTTTAAAGACTCATGACACGAATAGATTAGTTCGGTTTAGAAGACACAAAACCGTAGACAGGTTTATAGAAGGAATAAGTGTTAAAAAAAGAACGGATCCGGAAGTATGTTTATCGATCCCCCTCATATTTTTCACGTCCCTCCTGCACTGTGTGTCCCCCTTCACTTTTCCTTCTTGAACACTATGCTGGCACCTCGTTTCCTTACATCGGGACTCCTAGGGGTCATGACACTCCGTCTGTACTTCTCCTGTCACCCCGTCGACCTTAAGATCGATTGGAGTCGTTTTCACTGTACCACCGGTCCTCGAGACTTCTGATTATGCTATATCTTGGGACCTAGATCCAAGGTAGTAGATAGATTATCGACACACTAAAAATCGTTTAAAGAGGTACAAAGAGAGAAAGTTAAGAAGTAGAATTTGACCTCTACCTAAGACATCATAGGTAGATTGTCCCGAGTACACTCTTAACATACTTAGTTTGACACATGTCTCGAACCTTTTCAACGTCCTTACATACTCTTGAGTCATTTACACTCAAGAGACTTTTGTGGGTCCGACAACCAAAACCCGTACTAGGAGAAGGATGTCGTCACGTATCACATTGGTTTGAAACGACTCGGTCCTTCCTGAAACGATTGTCCTGGCTGTCGTTGTCTCGACACATTGTGGTGACAATAAAGAGACGTCGTGTCACACCTAAGAGTCGACTGACCGAACTTCAGTGTTAAGGAAAGACCCGGTTTCTTCTGTCCTCACAACCCACTAATGGTTTGTTTTACCCTGTTAGTAGTGGATTTCAGTTCCGCAGGAAACCCCTAATGGTCAATTGGGATTTTGTCACTAGAGGGAAACCACTGTTCACGATCTTTTTTTCTTACATGGGGTGGAGAGGAATAAGAGAATCGGTGTGACATTGACACAGGAATCTCTACCATAAATCGTGGCCCTTCTCACATAATGGTGAAATATCAGTTCCTATTTAGTACCAGATATTGACCTTACACATTTTTAAGATAAACCAATAGAAGAAGTTACATTCTGTAGAACTCGGAACTAATAGGTCTCAGAGGATCAAAGACTATAATGACGAGTTATTAGTGACCGGAAATAACTCACATAGATACTGACACAATAAGAAACCTTGAGACGTAAGTTTACCCATATAGAAAGGAAAAGAGGAAACAGAAAGTGAATAGAAGAAAAGTGTCGATAAACATTCCAGAGGAGTCTCTTTGTAAAACGAAAAAACGTGAAGAAAAAGAACCCCTACCATAACTAGGGACAGAGGACATGTTACAGTACTTGGAGGTAGGTATCAAGTAGTCCGTGAGACAGATAGTCTAGATCAGGGAATTTAGATAAAGGGTCAAGGTGACATATTAGCATTCCCTAAACTAAATCCAGTATAGACTTACCAGATCACCAAAAGGGATGAAAGAAGTCAAATTCAGACTTAAACCGTTATTCCTCAAGTACTAGACTCGGTGTCAGTCGAGGGCCAGAACAAAAACGACTGAGATATCTGGAAGAAGTAGAAACCGACGTTTCTTATATTAGTCAGACTAAAGACATAACTGGTAGACTACTACAGGTACGCATCTCAGAAGAGAACATAACAACCTTCTCCCATAAACGATAGTAGTCACGTAAGAGAACCGTTTTGAGATACTCGGAAACGGGCCGAAGTAAGACATGAGGTTCCGGTTTAAACGGACAATGAAGTCCACAAAGAACTGAAGGATGAAAACGTAAGGTCAAGGGATATTACTTTTCCTGTAAAAAACCCCCATAATCAAAATTTTCCAGAACATCCAGAAGTATCTTGACAAGTTGAAGTCGAAGAAGTCGTAATGACCAGTCCCGTGTCTGAACACAATGACACTATAACTTACCAAACGGAACCTTTTCTTGTCTCTAGTAAGAACAACAAAAACTCTAACGGAGTTTCGTGACGTAAAACCTGAGAAAACAACTGATACTATCGATGAGGTAATAAAGAAGATTCCCTAAGAACGGGTGTCATCATCTATACTACCAGTAGACTCAATTTAAGTGGGTAAACTCAGGTAAAATCAAGCGACTAAGGATTTTACAACTGCAAGTGAGAACGGTAGAGGACAAACTAGTGAAGGTTAAACGGAACTAAGTACCTGGATTGTAAGGTCCAAGTATACGTCATAACGAGAAATGTGATAACATGAAATGAAGGTAGTGGTCAGTGTAGGTGTCGACCCACAACAAAAACGAAACCAAGGCAGAGAAGTAAGAAAGACCTCAATAAAAAGGTGACTAGAGGTCATCGTACAACCCGTGGCTGGGTGGACCCTTCAAGGAGAAAGTCACAGGGTAGAAAAACAGAAAAGTATGACAAGTACCCCAAGAGTTCCGTTCTTTGACTTCACCAAACGGTAAGGGAAGAGGTCACCTGGTGTAAGACAGTCTTGAGAGGTGGTACTGGGCAGACAGAACCCACCGGGATGTACCGTACCGAGTAACAAAGTAACTCAATCTGTTCCGAAGTCTACTACTGACGTCAGTACTTTAATTTTATGCGAATGAGGAACCTTCCTTTCAATACTGGTTGAATCTGTCGTATAATTTTTCGTCTTTGTATTGAAACGGTTTTCTTCAGGCAGATCAGTTCCGATACCAAAAAAGTCATCAGTACATACCTACACTCTCAACTTGATATTTGTTTCGACTCGCGGATTCTTAACTACGAAAACTTAACACCACAACCTCTTCTGAGAACTCTCAGGGAACCTGACGTTCCTCTATGTTGGACAGATAGGATTTCCTATAGTCAGGACTCACAAGTAACCTTCCTGACTACAACTTCGACTTTGAGGTTATCAAACCGATGGACTACGCTTCTTGACTGAGTGACCTTTTATTGGACTACGACCCTTTCTGACTTCCGTCCTCCTCTTTCCCTACTGTCTCCTACTCTACCAACCTACCGTAGTGGCTGAGTTACCTGTACTCAAACCCATCTGAGACCCTCAATCACTACCTTTCCCTCCGGACCGTACGACGTCAGATACCCCAGTGTTTCTCAACATGTCCTGACTCACTGACTTGACTTGACTCGACTACTGACATAATCCTCATACTCTGAATCTGACGTACTAGGAACGAAAGTTTCTTACTGACTGGATCAATTCTTTATTTTGTAATCACACGAGAACTATGATTCGAAGACCATCAGTAACGGTAATATCAAACATTTTTCACGGGGAACCAGAGAAGAAGTACACAAGAGTATCGTGTCAGGAAGGAAAGAATGAAAAGAATTAAGTGGTACATCATTGTGTCGTAGATTCACAATCTACGAAACCGAGAGAAACGTCGTGATACCCAAGGATTACTTGTAACATTTAGTTAGTAAGGGATCAAATAAGAACGAACTTTCTTCTTTTCTGAAACAAAAAACACGAAAACACTAAACGCGACGTGAATGCATGACAAAACATGGGTTTTAAGTACGAATTCGTGATAAAGTAGTGGAACTAAATCAACAATTAAAAAATTTGACAAAAACTTTTAAATTCAACTCTCATAGATACATTCCACAGATAATGTCACAGATCCCGTATTCCTCACTAGTTACTTTCAATTAAGTTGAACAATTATGTAAAAAAACAAGAAGAGGGTACGTCAAGATTTAGTAAGAAAAGGTAGTACATCGTTATAAGTTCAATTAAAGGTAAAATACGTAAATAAGAATACAATACCTTCTACCTTTGTTTTTACATTTCGCGATCCATCTCCTAGTAGAGAGAGACGACCCTGTCCTTGTGGTCGTACTCATTATATAAGACACCTCGTCCTGATTTTTGTTATTTACAGGACTTACATAAAGGGTTATTCGTCCGTTTTAATAAAAGGATAAAAGTATCGAAACATAAACTCCGAACATAAAATAAATATCATATTTAAGACACGACAAAAGTCATCTACGACAAAGAACATGACTCGTTACCAATGATTTCTGACAAAAAGTACGAGGGTACATTACACGAGGATTATACGTTGGTTTTCGAAAGAAAGTCAATTGGACGAGTGAGGAGAACACTGTCGTTGTACCTTGTCATAAAATCTTGGAACATCTGGAGTCCAAACATGTACCATAATAAATAAACATCTCAGAGATTTGTATAAGAAGAACGACTTTTATTGAAAATATACAAAGAAACTTGAATTAAAATATTTTTATGTCGTGTCGACTCAACCGAACAGTGTTAAGAAAGAGTTTAAACCCAAAAGTACAGTGATTCTCTAATAAAAAAAAAAGAGGACTTTCTAAGTCAAGTCAAGTCAAGTCAGCGAGTCAGCACAGGTTGAGAAACTCTGAGGTACTTGACGTTGTGTGATCCGGAGGGACAGGTAGTATTTGAGGACCTCAAATGGGTTTGAGTACAGGCAACTCAGGCACTACGGTAGGTTGGTAGAGTAGGAGGCAACAGGGGAAGAGGAGGACGGAAGTTAGAAAGGGTCGTAGTCCGATAAAAAGTTACTCAGTCGAGAAGCGTAGTCCATCGGTTTCATAACCTCAAAGTCGCAGCCGTAGTCAGGAAGGTTACTTGTGGGTCCTGATTAGAGGAAATCCCACTTGACCAACCTAGAGGAACGTCCGGTTCCCTGAGAGTTCTCAGAAGAGGTTGTGGTGTCAAGTTTTCGTAGTTAAGAAGTCACGAGTCGAAACAAATATCAGGTTGAGAGTATAGGTATGTACTGATGACTTTTTTGGTATCGGAACTGATCTACCTGGAAACAACTATTTCATTACAAAGACGAAAAATTATACGACAGATTCAACCAGTATTGAAAGGAAGGTTCCTCATTCGCAAAATTAAAGTACCGTGATTAGTGGTAGACGTCACCAAAAACTTCCACTTCAACAAGTCAGCACAGGCTGAGAAACGTTGGGTACCTGACATCGGGTGGTTCGAGGAGACAGGTACCCTAAGAGGTCCGTTCTTAAGACCTCACCCAACGGTAAAGGAAGAGGTCCCGTAGAAGGGTTGGGTCCCTAGCTTGGGTCCAGAGGGTGTAACGTCCGTCTGCGAAATTTGAGACGTGGTGGAAACCTCGGGGGGTTTTATTTCAGTCGGTGACAAAGGTGACAAAGGGGTAGATAAAGGGTACTTCACTACCCTGGCCTACGGTACTAGAATCAAAAGACTTACAACTCGAAATTCGGCTGAAAAAATGGAGAGGAGAAAGTGAAAGTAGTAATTGACGTAGAATAGTCAGTAGAGTCTCCCGAGGAAACTAAACTTGATTCCTTTATTATTTGTACCAAGATGTAAAAATTTACCCACTAAATAATATCTTAATACTGGTATTACCTCTTTTACGGTAGGTGAGGGACCTTCAAAGACTACGATTTCAGACTGACGTGTAACTTAAAGTAGTCCCACGAGGACCGACCACCTCCAACTCCCAGTGAAGAGAAACGTAGTACCTGAACTGATCAAGATCAAGAGAGTCACAAAGGTGGACCGACGAAACCTACCATGTCACTTCGACTCTGTGCCCACGAAACCGGTAAAGATAATATTGTAGATGACCCCTATGTTCTTTTGATGATGAATACTAAATTCGATCTTGAATATGATTTGCCTTATCAGAGAAAATTAAAGCGGTTGTTTACTTTAATTAAGTCAAATTTTCATATTTATTAAACTTCTGCATGACTTCTTCTATCTACCGTTGATACGGGAGACATGAATACTTGAACGAGAAATAAGTTCTAATTTCTAATTTAGACTGATGGTTCTTTTGGTTTGGGTTTTTGAGTCTTCTAAAACAAGAAAAGAAAATGTATCTTCTTACCAAATAGAAACAAACACAACCAACCGTCATTTTGAGTTACGGGTCTTTCTACTTTGGGACCATCTATAAGGAGTCCTTACCAAGTCTTTTAAATAAGGTTAGTCTGGAGTATAGAATAAATCTTCGTGTCGGTTATAGATTTTATATATAAGAAGGTCACGGTATGCTAAAAACTCTATGAAATGACAGGTGACACCTACCTGTTAATTGAGTTGAAAATAGATCCAGACTTTTTCTCTTATTTCAGGTCAATATTGACGAAAACATTGAACCTCGGAAGACAGAAAACATTCTGTCGGTACCATTCCAAAAATTGAGGCTTATGAAAAAAAAAAAACGATACAGGGTAAATGTACTTCATTTGTCACATTCCAGATCCTCTTTGACTCTTGTTTCTCTTTTCATTACTAATAGACACTAAACTTTAAAATTGAAGTATGTAATTTATTACTATGTCAGTTATTTTATCTAATCTTACACTTCCGTTGTCTTTATTTATAGAAACCTAGGGAAGACACACTGAAAAAGGTATGGATTCTGTGTCTGAACATAAATTTCCTCTTGAATATTTAGTAGATACTCCGGTAACGTAAATTACGTCACAGACATACCCACTGGTCAACCGTACCGTTACTATCTACCTGATTGTGTTGACCCAGACCACCAAGTTTGCATCAAGTGAAACCGTCACTGATTTTCGCAAATACTAGGTCACTAACGAGTCACTGGACCTACTTTACTTAACCAGAGAAAAGATCACTTATCGACAGGTAAAGTGTTCTGATCTTACATTGGTCATGATTAACAGAGGGACCAACTACCAAAGTCTTTGTCCCGATTTCTCCAGTATTCCTTTTCCCACTGTTTTACGAGACAGAAAAGTGTGGTAGTGAGTAAATGGTTCGAGTGGCGTGGGACAGTAGGGTAACCGGTCCGTCTCTACTCCTTTGGTAAGTAACAAGGTTGGGCTCAATTTGACTTGAAGGGAATTTACTGTACAGAAGTCAAGAGAACTAATAGAGACACTGTTTTAGAAATATGTATGGTTTAAACCAAAGTGTAGAAATGGGAACCCCCCTGTTTTCGTTTTTGTCACAATCTTTTCTTTTTATCAGAAATTTTACTGTCTACAAAGACAAGTAAATCTTACCTCAGATCTGAAACTTTCTAAGTACCTTAATTGAAGTATCAAAGAAATATCAACATAAGATGACACAATCCATCAACTGAATTTTACAAGAGCGTAGTTACAAACAGGAAGTCCTGAGTAATCTTATCACAAATGGCAAAAACAGGATATATTTTACTTCAGACCTTCTTAAAAGGGACCGACCCTTCTTAATTTCTACATTTAGAAACGATTCACTTATATTTTTACATTAAGTCAGGGTCCACCGTAGATTTTTCAACTATTTCAGGTATCTCTTCTTAAGGCTCTCTTAATTATTACTACTATGTGTGTTATCATAACTTCCTCTGTTTCTCAATGATATTACTTCTACTCTAACCTTCAATCTGTTAGTCTAGTTATCTTAAGTTGACCTGACACCGGTGTATATGTGTAAGGGTTTACATCCTTGAATCATAAACAAATCGCACCATAAAGTTTAGACATTCCACAAAACTACTGACGTATAAGTTTACGGTTTGTGCCTTAACCTAAGGGGAAGTATAGTATGTGTTTTCTATTTGATGACTCTATTATATTTTTAAATTTTAACAAAATTCTTTCACAAATACTCAAACCCCACTGTAAGAATTCTAAACTTTTAGTCTTAGGTATTTCTCTTGTGTACCCGTCTAACTGACAATTTTAAGATTTAAGACATTAATTGTCCTTTAGACTTCAATTTTATGTTTGTCGATTACACTTTTATACACATAATAGTTCACATTATTTATAAGGATCATACATTTTTCAAAAAGATTATATCGATCCTTTTTATAATTGGTGAATTGACATTTCACCTGTTTTGTATACTTGTCCATTAAACCTCTACTTTTCGACCTTTTCTGGTTAGTTATATATTTCAACAAATTAAATTTATGATTATTAAGGAAATTCTTACTTTTGACTTTCATGGGAAAAACCGACAATCTTTAAACCTTTTACATTTCTTCTAACCTTTACACACAACACGACTTACCCCGATACGACACCATACTTTTACTAGAAAAGTATGTAATGACACAATTTTCCTTAAACATTTTTAAAACCTCTAGTCAAACCATTATCGATAATTTTTAAGTTTACGTGTAAAGGATATTGAATCTGTATAAGACTCCTTAGAGTGGATATCGACACCCAAGTTTTCGTATATTAAAACAGGTAGTGTTAGTACTTACAAGTAATTATTCTTTTGTCATGTCATTCATATAGTACAGAAATGTCACCTAACTAAGATATATTTGTAATTTTTCTTAACCTAGCTTAATATAGACGATTGCACTTTTTTATAAACACAACAACTCACTTTTTCACACATTGCACTATTAAGAAATTCAGACACACACGTGTACACACGTAAACAAACAAAAACATATTAGAATCTTTTTATAACTCTCAATACACAGGGGTCAACAACTTCCATCGATTTCCAAATTTCAGTAACTTTCCTGCTCACTCCACCTCTTCAGTTCCACCCTGAGAAAAAGAAGGAACTTACTGAAATTCTCCTACCCTTGGACCCAGTAACAGACTTGAACTTTAAAACCCAAAAAGTCATTCTATCCAAACACGGACGTACCGGTGCATACTACACACGGCAACCGTTGGGAGTAAAGAGGTCATTCTGGTCTCGTCCTTACTAGTAAACGGACGAGTGGTTTCCTCGTCAAGTGTGGACCGATTCCTCCGACAACACTCACATGTCTCATGGTTGTACTAAAACTCCTCACGGGGTATGAGTCTATATTCATTTTCCTTTCACTGGAAAGTTGAGGATAATCTTCTTACAAACTGAAGGACAGTGACTACGAATTAAAGTTTCAATAAACAGAAACCAAGGAAAGAAACGATTACATATTACGGAAGGTATTTTATTGAGAGTGATTCATAGTTGAAACACTTCACTAACAGTTAACCTTTTTAATAAAAATTTTATAAACCGAAAATTTAAGTACAAAATTAATGAATATTTCTAAAAAATTTACTCTCGTAGTAAAGAAAAAGAAAATAAAAAAAGAGGTAAAAGAAGATACTTAACAAAATCATTAAGACAACAGTGTAATCACAAACTTAGTTCCTCTCTTAGACACCGGAGAAGTTTCTTCACACCGTTTTAAAAGTTAATGATTTTACGTTTTGAACAAGAGGAAAGAGTACAAAAATATGGTGTCGTACCTTTACACAGTAGACTAAAGAATCTCATTCCTTAGTCAAAGATTTCATCGTTTAACGAAAAATTTTAGTGAAAAGAAAGAGTAAGTATAAGGAAAAAGACAGAAAACATAGTGAATGACCGAAAACCTTGTCCAAACAAGAAACGAAAATACGTCAAATGTAGTTTGATCTGTAAATATAAAAATATAAATTTACATTAAAAAAAAAAAAATGGTATTTGTCCAAGGATTAAACACAGTTCCACTATAGAGGGTGTACCCTTTATAAAATAACGGTCAAACATATACTTTAAAAGAAGCAAATATAGTGTTGAAAAACAACAGTAAAAAAAAGATTCTTTGTGAAAACGAAATCATATCATTTTAGTATTTATTTTAGAAATTCGTTGGTCACTGACCAGTAATACTGTAAACGGGTTAAGATTCACCCCCGTCCTCCTCTTCCCCTGCTGTCTCCTACTCCACCGACCTACCGTAGTGACTGAGTTACCTGGTCTCAGACTCACTTGAGACCTCAACTACTACCTGACCCTCCGGACCACACGACGCTAAGTACCCCAGCGTTTCTCAGTCTGTGTTGACTCGCTGACTCGACTTGACTTGACTTGACTTCAACCATTATTTTGGATCTCTCTTTCTTAATACCTTTAGTCAAAGGGACTCCACGAGAAAACTAAACGGTTAGACAAAAAGTTCTAAGAAATTATAGAATTAAGAAATCGTGGAGAACTGAAAGTATTTCATTTTATTGTGTACATGGGAGGAGGGGAAATCAGACGTCAGACAATGGAGAATTATGGGCTTCCCACCTCTTACTACTTCTCATCAAGGGTGGACCACGTCCTGTCCGGAACTTTCTCGATTGAATAACGAGTGCCTTTTCAACGTTCCTTTTTACTGGGAGTGTAGTCATTATGAGAACAAGAAAGGAGATTTTTCTCTCTTCTGTTTTCGTCTGTATTTTTGGATTGTTTTTATTTCATTTGGATTGTTTTCATTTCTGATTCTAAAGTTTTCTGTAACTGGGTATTCACCTATAAACATATACTTAAAATACGTACCCTCATTTTAAATCGGTAAAATTTTCGTGAAACTCTTATTCCAGTACTCTATAACATCACCATTAAGTCTAAGATCCGTTTTTCCAGAAACTACAGTCGAAACCTTCATCCTGTCACAAAACCGATCTTTGATTCTACTCCCAGTACCCCTCCCATGTTTTAACAACCTTATTGTAATCTCACTATGGTAACTCACCTGAACTCTATTTTTATTAAGTATACACCAAATTATCATCTTACTACGTCTGTAGTAAAATTTACTTTATGTTATTCTACATTATTTCAAACACCTTCGTCAATCTAGGTCCGATCCCCGTACTGCACGTCTCACCGGATCACTGTTTACTTCCTCATCGATTTAGTGAGTAATAATTCCCTGACTCCCATTGTCCGTGATTACGTCTCCCTTCGGGATACGGACGAATGTCCCCAAACGTGTCGCGATTCATTTGAATTTACCGAGTCTACAAGTCTCCTCCTTACATCAGTACTTCTTTCTTCGACGACACATGGACCACTCCAATCTCTCGTTTCCGTGTGTGGTAGGTGTAAGACCACGTACGAGTCCTTAATCCGAAGGGAACAGACCAAACGTACAAATAACCCGTCCTTCACTAGACAGTCAAATTAAGTCTTGAACATAAAAGTCACCTCAAATGTACCCCAATTTCTTTTAGTAACCTTCTGAATGTTCTATTTTATTACAATAGAATAACTGTCGATAGTTATTACCTATTACTCCGGAATCCAACTTGAAGGAACTTGTTTGTTCTCAACTTCGACAGTTATCCAATATTTACTTTTAGATTAATGCATCTGAACAATCGAACTTAAGGTCAGAATCTGTAATTACATTAATTAAACACCTTCTCACCGTTAAACTCACACCCTTAAGTTCGTATAAAATAATTAAAAAATGTGTATCCATCTTAAAATCTCTTTTTATGAAGAGAAGACGTTCGTCTTCGTAACGTTTACGTATATACTGTACACTCGTGTACCCGTACACTCTGTCTAAAGAAAAAGGTCAAATACCTTGTAGTAATATTTAAAAGACTCTTCTTTCCTTTATCTTTAACGAATCCGTTAGATTATTTTAAGTCAATCTTTATTAACCCAAGTTCTGTGAGTTCAAACAGTCATAGTCAAGTTTTAATTTTACTTAAAAACATAAGATACTTTCATTCCAGTGACAATTTACAAAGATAAAAAGGGAATGACACCGAATTTTATATTCTCTGTGTCTACACATATTACCTGAAAACCTGAGTCTCCCTCTCCCTCTCCCACCCTACTAAACCCTCTTACTGTAAGATTGTACATATGATAGTACATTCTTAACTTAGCGGTCAGATACAGACTACGTCCTATGTCGTACGAACCTCGACCGTGTACCCCTACTGGGTCTCTCTANTGTACCCGTACACTCTGTCTAAAGAAAAAGGTCAAATACCTTGTAGTAATATTTAAAAGACTCTTCTTTCCTTTATCTTTAACGAATCCGTTAGATTATTTTAAGTCAATCTTTATTAACCCAAGTTCTGTGAGTTCAAACAGTCATAGTCAAGTTTTAATTTTATTTAAAAACATAAGATACTTTCATTCCAGTGACAATTTACAAAGATAAAAAGGGAATGACACCGAATTTTATATTCTCGTTTTCATGTCAAAGTATCTCAAAACGTCATCCAACCGAAAAGATCTTTTAATCCTAGGAATCTTTCCCTCTCCATCTCTATCTAATAAAATTTTAAGAGACGAGACTTCAAAATAAGTATTATCGATTATGAACATTCGTTGGTTCTACAAGGAGTTATCCACTCACTCATTTGTTTAATACCATGTAGGTACATTACTTTATGATAAGTTACTATTTTTCATTACTGATAGTTCGGTACTTTTCCGTGTCTCCTTTGGATTCACGTACAACGATTCACTTCTTTTCGGTCAGACTTTTCCGATGTGTGATATACCAAGGTTGATAAACTGTAAGGTTCTCTCCGTGTCGATACCTCTGTCTTTTTCTAGTCACCAAAGGTCCTCAACCCTGTCCCTACCTCCATTCAATCTCTCTCCTTACTTATCCACCTCTTCTCCTCTAAAAAATCCCGTCATTTTGATAAGACATACAATGACAATTACCACCTACACACTGTAATACATAAACCCTTTTGGGTATCTTATATGGTGTGTGTCTCACTAGGGATTACATTTACACCTGAAACCCACTACTACTGTTCAGTCACATCCAAGTACCTTCATTGTTTACATGGTGTTATTACGTTCTACAACTATTATTTCCTTTGACACATACATCTCCCCTCAACCCCCTCCTCATCTATATACCCTTGAGAGACAAGAAGAGGTCAAAAAGATATTTGACTTATGACCTCTTCCCTTACCGTTTGGTGAAGTCATAAGAACGGAACTCTTGGGGTACTTGTCATACTTTTCCGTTTTTCTATCCTGTGACTTTCTACTTGAGGGATCCAGTCATCCACGGGTGATACGATGACCTCTTCTCACCTTTTAATTGAGGTCCTTCTTACTTCTCTGTCTTGGTCTCGTGTTTGTTGTGGGTCAACACTTATACTGACCACTACCTTCATTTCAGACTACCACATTTGTCGTTATAACGTATACTTGGACCTTACAGTCCAGGTACTTAGTTCCGTTTAACCTTCACCAGTTTGTCCTCTACCGTTCTCATTTGTAACCGTAAAATCCTTAGTCGTTTGATTTTACCTGAACTCACCCACTTAAATTGAGTCTACTAGTAATATAGATGATGACACCCGCCCTTAGGGAATCTTCTTTACCTCATCGATAGTATCAGTTGTTTTCTCAGACTTTACGTCATGAACTTACTTTAGAGTTTTTACTGTCTTACTAGAGACAAAGGTTCCGTTTGGTAAGTTATAGTGTCATTAGGTTTAGATACGGGGTTGGTCATTACGACTTCTTCAACTTCAACTTACCAAGATACCTCTGGATGTTCTGGAAAACCTTGATTGTGGGGGTTTTCAATAGGAAAAGTAATATCCCCTGACCTTACATTTTCATCCTTCAGTTCTTTGTGGACCTCATTGTCCGTTCAAACCGGAACATCATTTCTTACTTCGTCCCGTTTCCTAGTATCTCAAAACGGTTCTCTTGTGACATATCGTTTATGGGAGAAGGTTGTTGTGTTTTCTTATGAGAGGTGTACCTGTAGTGGTCTACCAGTTGTGACTTTAGTCTAACTAATATAAGAAACGTCCGTTTCTACCTCTTCCAGATATCTCAGTCGTTTTTGTTCTGGCCCTCGACTGACACCGAGTCTAGTACTCAAGGAATAACGGTTTAAGTCTGAATTTAACTTCTTTCATCCCTTTTGGTGATCTGGTAAGTCTATACTGGATTTAGTTTAGGGAATGTTAATATGTCACCTTGACCCTTTATCTAAATTCCCTGATCTAGACTATCTGTCTCACAGACTTCTTGATACCTGCCTCTAAACACTATAACATGTCCTCCGTCACTAGTTCTGGTAGTGATTCTTTTTCTTTACGTCTTTCCGTTTTACCAACAGACTACTCCGGAATCTTTATCGACTCTTTTCTTCTCTTCATTTCCGTTTCCTCTCTTCCTTTCTATATTTGTAGACTTACGTCTCAAGGTTTCTTATAGTTCCTTTGTATTCTTTCGGAAAGAGTCACTAGTGACGTTTCTTTATCTCCTTTCGTTATCTTACCTTTCTGATCTCTAAAGAAGTTCTTTTAATCTCTATGGTTCCCTTGTAAAGTACGTTTCTACCCGTGTTATTTCTTGTCTTTACCATACCTGGATTGTCTTCGTTTTCTATAATTCTTTTCCACCGTTCTTATGTGTCTTGATATGTTTTTTATAGAAAAACTGAATGTATTGGTGTTACCATACGAGTGGGTGGATCTCGATCTGTAGGACCTTACGCTCCATTTCACCCGGAATCCTCCGTAGTAATACTTGTTTCGATCACCTCTACTACCTTAAGGTCGACTCGATAAAGTTTAGGATTTTCTACTACGACACTTTTACGACGTGAGTTATACGGTCGTTTAAACCTTTTGAGTCGTCACCTTTTTCAGTCAAAAATAAGGTCAGGGGTTCTTTCCGTTACGGTTTCTTACAAGTTTGATGACGTGTCAACATGAGTAAAGTGTACGATCGTTCTATTACGAGTTTTAGGAAGTTCGCTTCGAAGTTGTCATGGACTAGACTCTTGAAACTCTACATGTGGGACGTAAATCTTTTCCCTCTCCTAGGTCTCTGGTTTAACGGTCATAGGTCACCTAGCATCTTTTTCGTTCTCAAGGTCTTTTTGTAGGTGAAGACGAAGTAACTGACGATTTAGGAAACTGACACACCTAGTGTGTTTAACCTTTTATGAATTTCTCTGCCCTTATGACGTGGTGGAATGGGCAGAGGACTCTTTGGATACACGTCCAGTTCTTCGTTGTCAATCTTGACTTGTACCTTGTTGTCTGACCAAGGTTTATCCCTTTCCTCATATAGTTCCGACATATAACAGTGGGACGAATAAATTGAATATACGTCTCATGTAGTACTCTTTACGACCTGACCTACTTCGTACCTTAGTTCTAACGGTCCTCTTTATAGTTATTGGAGTCTATATGTCTACTGTGATGGGAATACCTTCTTTCACTTCTTCTTGATTTCTCGGAGAACCACTTTTACTTTCTCCTCTCACTTTTTCAACCGAATTTGAGTTGTAAGTCTTTTGATTCAATTACCGTAGACCAGGGTAGTGGAGTACCTTTTATCTACCTCTTTGTTACCTTTGTCACAGTCTGAAATAAACAAACCCGAGGTTATAGTGACGTCTACCACTCACATCGGGACTTTAATTTTCTGCGAACCAGGAACTTTCCTTTCTACACTGGTTAGATCTGTCATATAATTTTTCGTCTCTATAATGGAACGGTTGTTTCAGGTAGATCAGTTTCGATACCAAAAAGGTCATCAGTACATACCTACACTCGCAACCTCACACTTGTTTCGACTCACGGCTTCTTAACTACGAAATCTTGACACCACGACCTCTTCTGAGAACTCTCAAGGAACCTGACGTTCCTCTAAGTTGGTCAGGTAGGATTTCCTTTAATCAGAACTAATAAGTAACCTTCCTGACTACGACATCGACTTTACGGTTATCAAACCGATGGACTACGCTTTTCGACTGGGTAACCTTTTCTGAGACTACGACCTTTTTTAACTTCCACCCTCTTCTTCCCCTGTTGTCTCCTATTCTACCAACCTACCGTAGCGACTGAGTTACCTGTACTCAAACTCATTCGAGGGACAAGTACTTACTGTCCTTTCAAACCGCATGACGTCAGATACCCCAGTGTTTCTCAACCTGTACTGACTCGTTGGCTTGACTTGAATTATGACGAGATTTTTATTTTAGATAAATAATTTTTAATAAGAAGTTTTAATCAAACTTTATCTTTGAAAGTCAACTATTCTGATTTCGATGAGGTCCACTTGTGTAGGATATTGGTAGTCCTACACCAAATCTTTGGGTCCACCGAAAGAGGAATATACAGATATAACTTAGAGGTAAACCGGGTTTCGTCATTAGTTCTATGTCGTCCTACTTAATCATAACGTACCTGAGACGGAACCGGGGTTGTCCTCCTACAGAAAGAACCCTTTTAGACAGTACACATAAACTTTATCGAATCGACCTTAAGACAGTGGAGGTCATTGAAATTAACATCACGACAAAGGATACCGGGTGAACTAAAGTGTGAGGTCCTATAGACCGAGATCCAATCACTACTGTAGTAGTACCAATAGGACCAGTAATTCTAGAAAAAACATGTCAAGTAGACACATAAAACCGGTGGAGAAGAATGGGAACTCTCATTAAGGTTCGGTTAAACCAAGTATATGAGAGACCCACTTTCGGGTTGGTCTTCCTTACGGTCTTCTAAGATTACTCTAAGACGAAATCGTCGGATCTAAGAAGAGACTCTGACTGTACCACAACAATCTAGTGTCGTATTACTCGTGTCACCAGATTACTGAAATCTTGTATTACTATTATTGGGGTTACTCATGGAGATGTTACCGAATCACCCGGTTCCAACCTGTAAACCCCGGAGACATTCAAAATATTACTATAAGATAGAGAGAATGTGAAGTGTAAAGACCTACTTTCTAGACTCTCATTCCTACTACCCCTTTTTCCAGTTCAATGAAATTCTTCTGTATTGTTGAAACACCGTCACCTCTGTCCTGTTAGGTCTGTAGATCCCTCCCTTGTAGAATATGGGACGTTCAAGTCTCCTTCCTCCTCGAAGTGTGGACTTTTGAAGGAGTTCTTCCCTCCACGGTGTCAAGTCAAGAGGTTTTGACAACATTCGTGGAATTTAAACCAACTGACCTTCCCGGAAGGTAGGGGATGATGTATTAAGAGTGATATTAAACGAGGGACAAGAGGGATGATTTTTGAGGCAGTCTTTGTCGTCTTACTGGGGTCTCGGACTTTGAGAGTACATTTTATGGACTTTTGTAGAGGACTACAAAAGAGGAGGAGGAAAGGAATCCTTTTACGGTGGACCAATCACCGTATCTGTTTCTCCTTTATGACTAGACCATGGGGATTCTGCATCACCGGTTGGTCTACTGGAGTAACCTCCGTAACAGTTGAACAAGAGACATTACTTATACAGTGAAGTCTCCCAGTTTTTTCACCTTTACTGTGAAAAGAAAACTCCCTGACCTAATCCTTTTGTGGTGGACACCTAATATATTAGTTCTACTGACACTTCTAGAAAAGTTTTACTCTTCCCGGAACCAATGAGTCCCCACGAGGGATTTATTGACTAAACAATAAATACACCTGGGAACCCGTCAATAAGGGTACTACCCTCGGTAGGTTAATCTATTAAACATAAACTGAATTCACTAGTCACTGTGATAGTGTCGGGACATCAAGTAAGTCCACTCGGAGTCGAGAGACCGGTTCTCTGTCTGAACCTTGTTACCTGACCAAGTTTTAACTCTTTCCTCATGTAGTTCCGACATATACCAGTGGGACGAAGAAATTGAAGACACGACTCATGTAGTACACTTTACGACCCGACCTACTGAGTGTCTGACCTAGTTATAACGACCCTCTTAATAGTTGTTGGAGTCTATACGTCTCCTATGGTGGAATTACCGTTTTTCACTTCTCCTTGATTTCTCGGAGAACTACTTCCTACTTCTCCTCTCACTTTTATAACGAATTTTGAGTCATAAGTTTTTGGATTCTAGTACCGTACAATAGGGTATTAAAGTACCGTTCAGGCAAGTCAAGTCACGTCAGTGAGTCAGTACAGGTTGAGAAACGTTTGGGGACCTGACGTCGTACTGTCGGAAGGGACAGGTAGTGGTTGAGTGCTTCAAACGAATTTGAGTACAGGTAGCACAGTCACTACGGTAGGTTGATAGAGTAGGAGACAGTAGGGGAAGAGGAGGACGGAATTTAAAAAGGATCGTAGTCCCAGAAAAGGTCACCCAGTCAATAAGTGTGGTCCACCGGTTTCATAACCTCAAAGTCGAAGTCTTAGTCAGGAAGGTTACTTATGAGTCCTAGCTAAAGGAAATCCTACCTGAACAACCTAGAAGAACGTCAGGTTCCCTGAGAGTTCTCAGAAGAGGTTGTGGTGTCAAGTTTTCGTAGTCAAGAAGCCGTGAGTCCAAAGAAATATCAGGTTGAGAGTGTAGGTATGTACTGGTGACCTTTTTGGTATTGGAACTGACCTACCTGGAAACAACCGTTTTATTACAGAGAAAAATTATACGATAGATCCAACCAGTATCTAAAAGAAGGTTTCTCGTTCGTAGAAAATTAAAGGACTGACGTCAGCGGTAGACGTCACTAAAACCTCGGGGGGTTTATTTCAGACAGTGACAAAGGTGACAAAGAGGTAGATAAACGGTACTTCACTACCTTGACCTACGGTACTAGAATCAAAAGATTGACAACTTAAAATTTAGTTGAAAAGGTGAGAGGAGAAAGTGAAAGTAGTTCTCCGAGAAATCAAGAAGAAACGAAAGACGGTATTCCCACTACAGTAGACGTATAGACTCCAATGACTATAAAGAGGGTAGTTAGAACTAAGACCGAACACGAAGTAGGTCGGACCGTAAAGTGTACTACATTAGATGTATATTCAATTTATTCGTCCCACTGTTATATATCGGAAATACATGAGGAAAGGGTTAAAACTTGGTCAAAGAACAAGGTACATGTCGAGATTGACAACGAGGAACTGAACGTATGTCCAAAGAGTCTTCCGTCCATACCACCTGACTATAAGGGTAGAGAAAGTCTTAAAAAGTATCAAACAAACTAGGTGTGTCAGTTTCCGAAACTACATCAGTTATTTCGTTTTCATTTACAAAAAAAGACCTCGAGAGAACGGAAAAACTACTAGGTCACCTACGACCGTTAAACTAGAGACCAAGGAGACGGAACAGATTTAGGTCGAACTGGTAGACCTTCAAGTACCAAGTGTATGACGACTTCGGACCGAACCTCTTAAAACTCGTAATGAAACGATCGCACACTTTACTCACGTTAACATACCATCAAACTTGTAAGAGACCGTAACGGAAAGAAACCCTAACCTTACTTTTAACTGGAAAAGATCAGGACACCCGGTGACGACTCAAAAGGTTTAAACGATCGTACAATTCATGTCGTGAAAGTGTCGTAGTAGAAAATCTTAAACTTTATCGAGTCGACCTTAAGGTAGTGGAAGTAATCGAAACAAACATCACTGCGAAGGATTCCGGGTGAACTGAAGTACAAGGTCCTACAGACCGAGATCCACCCACTAGTGTGGTAACACCAATAGACCCAGTACTTCTAGCAAAAACATATCAAGAAGACACATACGAACGGTGGAAAAGAATTATAGAAGACGAAGACAATCCAGATATGGTAAAGACAAGAAATAACACGGGTAGAAAGGTACTTTACAAGGGAACCATAGAGATTAAAAGAACTTCTCTAGAGATCAGAAAGGTAAGATAACAAAAGGAGAAAAAGAAAGTAACTAGTGACTCTTTCCGAAAGAATACAACGGAACTATAAGAAACCTTGAGACGTAAGTCTACACGTAACTAAAGGAAGAGAGGAAACGGAAAACGGAGAGAAGAAAAGAGTCCATAAAAATTCCGGAACAGTCTGTTGGTAAAACGGAAAAACGTAAAGAAAAAGAACCCCTAAGTAAAATTCATGACCACGACTTCGACTTCGAGGTTATGAAACCAATGGACTCCACTTCTCGAGTGAGTAATCTTTTCTGACTATGACCCTTTCTGACTCCGTCCTCCTCTTCCCCTACTGTCTCCTACACTACGAACCTACCGAATCGGTTGAGTTCCCTGTATTTAAACCCCTCAGAGACCCTCCATCACTTCCTGTCCCTTCGGACCGTACAACGTCAGGTATCTCAACTTTCATCAGTCTGTACTGACTCACTGAATTGGTGTTCTTTATCCCACTACGTAGTACTGGTCGGTACCAGTTCCGGCATAAGACTTAAAAGTTTTACTTCAGACATTTTCACGGTGATATGGAAACAACACTATTAATAGACCCCATTAATATGGAATAAAACATAATAAAGTTATAATGAATATAACAAGGATTCGGTATAACTTATCGACGATAGAGATATATATAGACAAAAGGGACCTTTTGTGTTAAAGAAACTCTATTTTTAAAACTGGAAAACGGAAACATAAAGATTAGGATCTCGGGTCCTTCCATGAATCATGCTATCTTCCGATAAATTTTTTACAAAGAATTGAGTAAACACTTTCTACCTGATCCTATTATCATAAGTTTAATTGATACTTAACACATTTATTTTTGTGCCTTAGAGTAATTTTCTTTTACTGATAAATAAGTAATATAAGTCTCCTTTGTTTTCTAAACCCCTACTTATAATGTATGAAGAAATTTTTAAGAAATTATCACATAATAAAGTCCTTTTTAAGTTATTTCAGATCCTCTAATTATATACTAAGAAGACCAAAAGGGGGTAACGTAATTCGATAAATCGTTACAAAACTGTAAATTATCGATAGATATCTTAATAAACTAACCTAATATAATTAAAAAACCGGAATTACTACGAATAGTTTAATCAGGTAATTTCACTTTTTGTAGTCTGATTTAAAGTTTCACGGACGGACTCTACTTACTGTTGAAGTACTTTGATTTCTTTTTTCTCAGTTTATTAATTTTTTTACAAAAAAATTTGTCTAAAGAAATCAGAAACAAATTTATAGAACACCACTTAAACCCGTTGTCTTTTCCTGAGACAATGAGACCAAATTCACGACTACACGAATCATAAATCTCTTCAATTCAGTTGGTCAAAATATTTTCGTTGTACTCTTCTCTCTTCAACGACCCTTATTCGTCACTTATCAGACTCACTGAAACCATTATTGTTCGAACAGAGACTTAGGAGACACTGAGTCACCGTACGAAATGAACGATCGAAAGTTCAGACTCAATGTCGAAAGGACGACCGGATCTTTAGAGTGGAAGGGAACAAAAAAAAAAAAAAAAAGGGAGTAAAGAAGACTTACATAAGGAGTCCTTCACTTTCGATGTTGAACGAACCTGTCTGTAAGGTCGGAAACTAAAATACCTGTATCACTTACATAAGTCTTCGAAGGACGAACCACTACTGTGAGGCACAAGAAAACACGTACAAGATTCACTTAAAACGAGGTCTGTTTAATCGGATCCCGTTCCGCAATTTTTCTCCTCTAAGGTTCTCTCTGTGAATTGTGTCCTTTCCCTTATAAGTAAGTAAAGGTAAAACCAAAGATAAAAATCGGTTTGTAAATGGTAAAAATAGAAATTAAGGAGAATTCTTAGAATCATTAAGTGTTAAAATTAAACAACACTCGTATTTTAACCAAAACAGAAAAGTAACTTCAAAAATCCTTCGTAACCAGTTGAAATCCCTGTTCTTTAGGAATGTAAATTGTTCCCTTTTTGAACTAATCATACAGACGAACTCAAAAAATGATAGACCTTAAACTCCGTTGTGATATCTACAATATCTAGATAACTTAATGTTTTAGGGTGGACACTTTAGTATTAAGTAATTCGTTTTAAAATAGGAAGATCACAGACTAAGTTATCTTATAGTTACAGTAAAAAAAAAAGGGATCTCCCTATAAGGGACTGAGTCAAGTCAAATCAAGTCAGCGAGTCAGCACAGGTTGAGAAACTCTGGGGTACTTGACGTCGTGTGGTCCGGAGGGACAGGTAGTGGTTGACGGCCTCAGATGGGTTTGGGTACAGATAACTCAGCCACTACGGTAGGTCGGTAGAGTAGGAGACAACAGAGGAAGAGGAGGACGGAAGTTAGAAAGGGTCGTAGTCCCAGAAAAGTTTACTCAGTCGAGAAGCGTAGTCCACCGGTGTCATAACCTCAACGTCGAAGTTATAGTNCAAATCAAGTCAGAGAGTCAGCACAGGTTGAGAAACTCTGGGGTACTTGACGTCGTGTGGTCCGGAGGGACAGGTAGTGGTTGACGGCCTCAGATGGGTTTGGGTACAGATAACTCAGCCACTACGGTAGGTCGGTAGAGTAGGAGACAACAGAGGAAGAGGAGGACGGAAGTCAGAAAGGGTCGTAGTCCCAGAAAAGTTTACTCAGTCGAGAAGCGTAGTCCACCGGTGTCATAACCTCAACGTCGAAGTTATAGTCAGGAAGGTTACTTGTGGGTCCTGACTAGAGGAAATCCTACCTGACCAACCTAGAGGAACGTCAGGTTCCCTGAGAGTTCTCAGAAGAGGTTGTGGTGTCAAGTTTTCGTAGTTAAGAAGTCACGAGTCGAAAGAAATATCAGGTTGAGAGTGTAGGTATGTACTGATGACCTTTTTGGTATCGAAACTGATCTGCCTGGAGACAACTGATGACCATGTAATAATCTTATTGTATAGTGTACAATACCATCTAACACACTCACCTCCCTTTTTCTTCTTTCAATGTAAACATGGAGGTAAATGGACAAAAGATCAGGGCATGTATGAACCATCTCTCAAGTCAAGTCAAGTCAAGTCACCGAGTCAGTACAGGCTGAGAAACGCTGTTGTACCCGACGTCGTGTGTTCCGGAGTGACAGGTAGTGGTCGAGTACCTCGAACGAGTCTAAGTACAGGTAACTCAACCACTACGGTAGATTGTTAGAGTAGGAGACAGTAGGGGAAGAGGAGGACGGAAGTTAGAAAGGGTCGTAGTCCCAGAATAGGTCACTCAGACAAAAAACGTAGTCCAGCGGTTTCATAACCTCGAAGTCGAAGTCGTAGTCAGGAAAGGTACTTATAAGTCCTGACTAAAGGAAATCCTAACTGACCAAACTAGAGGAACGTCAGGTTCCCTGAGAGTTCTCAGAAGAGGTTGTGGTGTCAAGTTTTCGGAGTTATAAAACCACCAGTCGGAAGAAATATCAGGTTGAGTGTAGGTATGTATTGATGACCTTTTTGGTATTGAAACTGATCACCTAGAAACAGTCGTTTCATTATAGAGAAACGACTCTTATCCGATAGTACGTATTAGAGTAGACTTTTGAATCATCTTAATGAATTAAAATAATCCTTATCCCTTCTATTTAACTATATTAATAGAGTAAGTACTTATTATTAAAGAGAAGAATTTTTAACATCATATCAGAAAGAAACTTTTATAATATTATCGTAACATTCAATGATGAAAACCAAGAAGTCCAAAATTATATGTGGAATAAGTCCGAATAGAAAGTGTTTACGAAGAGAACAATGTAGAAACTTTAGGAACTGTTGAAGAAGTAATCTTTCTCATTTGACCTGGTGAAACACAGGGAAAATCATGGATCTACCACGAAACGTCTCAACAAGGGTTTACGTTCAAACACACGGGTTGTGTGTCACTCCGGTTTGTTTGGTTTTGACACCTCAAACCTCGTCTCTTTTAAAATAACGTCCAGGTACGTTTCTCTACCCATCGAGTACGAGGGTTTGGGGTTTGAGACCTTCCCAAAGTCATTTCGTGAAACTTTACGTACTACTCCTTTCCCGTTCCGACCAACAACGTTTGAAGAACCACGACCTTAGGAAACAAGAACGTCGATAGATATACCCAGTCCAGTAGTACAAGCATCTTTGGAGGTTGTTTTGTACAATAAGAGACAAGACGTTGTAAAATAAAGACATACTTACCTGAGAAATTCCAGTCTCGGGACTCTTATCCGATGGGACGTATAAAGTCCGATATCTGTTATAAGAAAAAGTTTTTCGCGTCTCGGTCGTACTGATTCGTACCCGTTGTTTCGAGTCTCCAATTTTTATTTTCTTTGTCTCCATTAAACCTCAGTCTAACAAGAGATAATGTCTCAATACTCTATCAACCTACCGTAGTGACTGACTTACCTGTACTCAAACTCTTTTAAGACCCTCTACCACCTGTCCCTTCGGACCACACGACGTCAGGTAACCCGTGTTTCTCAACCTGTGTTGACTCACTGACTTGTTGTTAATGTCTCAATGAGTCACTGACGACTAATTGATCCCCTACAGTGGGACTTCGCCCAAGAGTATGACCCGACGACTCGAGACGAAAATCGGTATAGAATAATTTAAGTATACAGTTACGATAGACACTTATGTATTTTAAATACGAATAGTCTAAACATTTGTTGAGTTCCGACTCTACCTATCGTTTATATGATCTACTGTCTTAGTTTTAGACTTTTATAAAACTGTCCGAAGAACATTGTCCTACTTTAAACAACAAGTCAACGATTCAACACATGTTGAAAAACCCCGAGGTACCTGACTTCGTACGGTCTGAAGGGACCGAAAGTGATAGAGGGTCTCAAACGAGTTTAAGGACAGGTAACTCAGTCACTACGGTAGGTTGGTAGTGTAGAACACAACGGGGGAAGAGTACGGGAGTTAGAAAGGGTCGTAGTCCCAGAAAAGGTGACTCAGTCGAAATTACCTCAATTTTCATTTTCGAAAAATAGAGGTTGTCGTTGTTGTTTTGGATATGGACAACTCGTAGACGTACATCTTCTAAGAATCTTTCCCAGTAGTCACTAGTCATCAGTATGTTCGGTTACCTCAGTATCTGAATAAACCTCTTTTCTTCCTACCTCTACTTCCAACGGTGTGACCGTTACCAGTCTGGGGTAGGTTTCAGAACACACGTGAAGACCTAAGAAATAAAAGTCTCTCTATGTTTGACTTTACATAATCTCTTACAGTTTCCCAGAATTTAGAAAAAGAAAAAAAAAAAACCATTACTCAGACTTCTCACCAAAAGATCGATTAGACCTTTTTACATTAATAAAACAGTTCAATTTCTTCTATTCGTTCTCAACCCTATTTCTAAAGAACATAAGATCTTAATTTTTTAAACCTCCTGTTAGATAGACCGTTTGTGTACACACACAGAGAGTCATCTTATAAATAAGTACTCACACCGTTAAAAAAGAGAATTCTCCACTGTACCTTTGTCGTACCAATCCTCGCGACACTTTACTGGTTCGACACGTACACACCCTCGCGTATAGAAGACGAAGAACACCAGGACTCACTCTACACTCTCCTATCTTATACAAGACAGGACGTCCGAAACGTTTATGAGTCTCTCGATCTTGTTGATTCTCCTTTCTTTCTTCACTCCTTTGTCTCGCACGTCACATACTATCTTATCCTATCCTGTCTTCTCTTTCCTCTCTCTTTTTCTGTGTGACTTGTGGAATATTATACAAGACCCCTTCGTTTAAATATGGTATTTGAATGATTCTTCAATTACTTACCCAGTGTACACTACTGGTCACGTTTCGACGTCTACAGAATCCATTCCTACGAAAATTCTTTAGTCTTCATAGTACAAGAGAGGAGAAGTCCATAGACGGAAAAGACGGGGACAAAGAAAAGACACTTTTCCGTCTATGAGTAGTCCGAACACTACATGACAGTGGACAAGAATTTCCAGATGGACACACAAACTTATCACTGGAAGTTTTACGAAAGGGTGATATCAACTCTAGACGACTTTGTGACGACATGTACTATGTGGTACGCCGAAACACAGTGAAAGTCTCAAGTACTAACGTTGAGTACAGTTTGTTAAAGGGAGTCACAGTATGTAGACGTTTAAATTTAAGTTCTTTTGAGTAAGTTTCGTCACTTTAATTCGTTATTAACTCCACCTATGATCGATGAAGTCGTGTTTTCCTAAATAAAACCACATAAAAATCCCGAACCATGTTGTATGACTATGTTTTTATAATTTAGTGATCTTTTTTCAACTATCACAAAATTTCCTATACTCCTTCCTCTTTTCTTGTTTCCTGAAAAGAGGTTAGTTTACGTTTACTTTTACTGGGTGCTCTAAGACTTTTGTCAGAGAGAGGACTGTTACTTGTAAAAGTACGTCACTTTAGGTAAAAACTCTGAGTAATCGTTCGCGACACTAGAACGAATAAAAGATATCCTCGCAGACCAATAAAGTTTAACTAATCCTCTGGAGACTATACCCTCTCTCTTAGTGACTTTGATGGGGTCCATAAAGACATTAACCAATAGTACGAATTAATGTTTACCAAGTCGTGTTGGTTAAATAAGACCTCATCCAAAAGGAACGGAAAGGTGACGACAAGGACGGTCACACCAAAAGACAAAGATCCCTCTCTTTTCTTTTTCCTCCCTCCTTCTTTTCCCCTTTCTCTCTTTTTTCCTCTCTCTCCTGTCTTTAATTACCAATAAAATCTAAGATTTTTGTCGTCTAAGTAAGTGTCATAAACAGTTATCATCATCAACTTTTACTTTCTTTACCTTTGTATAAATACATAATCAAACATCACTCCAGTGAGGAACGCTTGCCAATGTCAAAACAGACTACGACAATAAAGGTAATTGATCACAACCCTCGACTTCAAGTTGAGGGAGTAGGGAGAGTGGTACGGTGTCACGACCGACTGGAAGTACATAAGTCAGGTGAACGAGGACTCGAGTAGTCTTTATTTACCTGATCTTATCCTGTCTTATACCGAGGTATAGCACAATGAGTAACAGACTGCTAGGACTTCTGGACTCGTTCATCACTCAACACGACCACAGAGCCTAACGTTTACCCCATGTGCAATGTAAGAGGTGTCAAAGAGTAGATGTCGGACCCCGTAAGGTCTGAATTTATTATCCTCCGACCTGAGACCAGTCCCGTGTACGGAGGACGGAGTCGAGAAGACACTCCTAGACGTACCTAAAACGTCATGATCTCTCTTTACCGTTTTGGAGGAAAAAGTGTAGAAGACTAATCTTACACTAAACAGGTTTGATAGGGACGACCCCTGACGTGTAGTGGTCCTTCGACGATGGATAATTCTTCACAGGAGACGAAGACGATGGTGTCTATGGGAACCGTGTTTTCGTTTTGAGCGTAATGGACTACGGTTGACACTAAATATAGATTCTGAAAGTTAAATTTCACAATAAATAATAGAATTTTTCAATTTCATTAAGAAGTTCATTTCCCTCAAGATTTTCTTTGCGGATCACGATTTCTTGCCCTCCCCAATCTAAACTACATCAAACTAAAGGGTAACCACTTTAAATACCCTATAAATACCCTTTAGTGGTTTTTTAACCACATCCCTCCTCAGGAACTCTATTAAATCCGACTGAATGACTAAACGTCTACTGTCTTTAGTTCTCTTCAGTTCACTGAAAAATATCACAGTCAACGTTTCGACTTTTGTCTTAGATCAAAATGAAGTCCACATCCGGACTATCTTTTTATTGAAAAGACAAAAAAAGACATAAGGGTTGTTATTCGTAGGAGAAATGTATTTTTTAAAGGACAGGAATATTACACTAAAGTAAAACGAAAACAACACTACTATCCTTAATAACTATTATTGTATTTTATATTATTTAATATTCCTCACTGTAAAAAGTTATAAAGTCTTTGACAACTAAAAACTTGAATACTCACGTAATTTCGTGAAAAGAAGATACCGTTTCTATAGATAAAATATCAAGGATCATAACTGATAATCGTGAAGTCATTTGAAGACATTTAGTAATAGATCCCACTCTTAATTAAAATTCTTTTCATCGGTAACCGTTACAAGTGTATTTACACACTCTTTTTCGTAAGGTTTACCCCTAAAATTTCAGTGACTTCCTTTTCGAGAACAATATAATCTCGACGGTTTTCTTAAGTCTTGAGCTTTCTAGGTTTACTGTCGTTTCGTCTAACTTCGACGAGAAGGGAGATGTAAGAGGAAAGAAATACGTAAGTCCCGAGACGTAGTTCCTTTGAATATACGTTCCCCACGTCTTGTCTAGGTTAATATGTCTTGAGTGCGAAATTCATCAAAAGTCTTAAAGACATCTAGCGATATATCGGTGGAGAGTTAAAGAGTTTCATTACTCCTTTCAGGACCTTATGTAATGGGGTCATAAGTGTCTTACTTCATTAATCATAAGTAATGGTTAAAATAAAGTTACCGATTAACGTGAAGTGTGAATATATAACTATGTTTTTGATCTGTCAATTCATCATAGATGGTAGTAAATAATATACCTGTACTTTTCTTATCAACTTCCCTACAAAAGCGACGAGATTTCTCAAACTTCTTAAAAGGTGTGTCAAACTATGTCATGATACTAGGTAAGTTTTGGTCTGGACTGTAGTCACTCATTTTACCCCCTTTCTCTTCAAGAATCTCCATCTTATCTACGGACAATTTAAACTCCCACCGACACCCACTGTATATATGAGACTGTGGAAACCACCTAGATTTACCCGTACTCGGTTTCAAACTCTTTAAAACCAACTTACAGATGACTCCTACTACTCGACCCGTTTAAAGATGAACTCCAGGTACGAAGATCTAAAAGATGAGTCAGAATCCTCTGGCTTCTGAGGTGATTGGAAACAAACTTTTGTGGTCTCCCGACGTCTGGAAGCATTTTGAGAATTAAAGGAAGAACGAAGGGAACGTAATAGTGTGATTACCTTATTCTTTTTTCCTTTTGTCAACCATAAAAGTGAGTACCTTTTAAAGGACTTGAGAGAATATTAGGTCCGTGCCATCATCTTCGAAAACGAATATATAATCCTGGATTCGTTCTTCGTCTTTCATATGATTTTGACTTTTAAACCCTTTCTTAATTATTATCCTGTTAATTTTTTATACACCTATAATATATCTTTTCGACATTCCTTAATACAATGGAGTCCCTATCATCCTCATCTTAATCTTATGAAAGTACTGAGAGTCTAGACACCCCTTTTATCTTTAGTCTCCTGACTGACAGTCCTCAAGGTCGAGTTATCTCCCTTTGTCAATCACTTGTTATTCGAAAATCTCTTTTTTTATTCCCTTACACACTTATGAAAGTGGGTTGAGAAGAAAGAGGTAGTGTGGAGCACGACCCCGAAACATAACCGACTTGAGTTGACTTTTGGTCTTCTCTTCCTTCGAGTAACTACGTCAAGTAAAAGTCAACGGAAAAACCACCTGTCTAGTCGTACATCTTTCCCCTTAGTTTTTCTTTCTCTTTTACGACTTTACTCTTACGTCCGGAAAAGAGTAAAGTAACGAGTTTGTCGGTCCCAACCAACACATACCATCCTAAAAGTTAACGTTTGATCTCTTTGGTTGAAATGAACCGAATTCGTCCTTTCCTATAACTCTCGGAAGACTTAGGGACCCTATGGACCTTCTGTGCGATGTTCCTCCTATGGTGACGAGGAATGGGACCCAAATATTGTATCTGTGATGACGACGACGATGAGGTCGTTCACACCTGTAACGGAAGTGTCGGTCTCTAAGAAGAGTACCTGGGAAAAGGAACAAAGTCGATGACTAAGTTTTGACTCAACACCCGGACGGTGGCCATCTTAGCCGAGAACTGACTCGAAACGAAGTCTTCTGCCACCTTCTCACTGATAAACCACAATAATCAACAGATATCTTACCGTCACGGAGAGTGTCTTAAAAATCCACTCCTCAAGAGGTTCAAATCCCTGTCAAAAGATCACTACCTACCGATTTCTCGTACAGTACGGATGATGTGTATTCAAAATAATCGAGATAGAACGTCTACTTCTAGACTCCAAGTCTCTGCGATTTTCTTAGAACGTTTTAATTATCGTAATCAACTCTCACACCACATCCATATCCCGACGTGTCTGATTGTGTTATGTGATCATCGAGGTCTTTATCTAGGTTTGTTCGCATAATGAAGTCAAACACTATTATCACCTTAAAATTATGTTACCTTCTTTTCTATCTACTATTGAAACAACCCTTTTAGATTACTGGCAAACTAAATTTTTTAATATGAAGTGTGATTAACTTAAGGTTTCCATAATTGACAAAATTATACTTTTTTACCTTTTCTTATTTTCATTTATCTCCACTGATAAAAATATTAGAACTAGATACACTTTGTATAGATTCATCCCGAGGTTTAGGTCCGTCTATCTTGATAACGTTTTAACTCACGGATTTTTAAAGAGGTGTCGATATTACTATATCTGTTTATCAATAGAACTTTTTATGAGTGTTTTATGTTCTTTATTTTTCCGATTATAAAATCATACATTTCTTTTTTAAATGTCTTCCGTACTTTTACCGAATGATGGTATACTTTCCTAACGTTTACTTAAGTGTAATGTTGTTTTAATCGTCTTTAATTTCGTTAATTGTTTCAGGTTCCATTTGCTCCCAGATACAGATACATACACACATCCTCAAATGAAATATGGTAAGACCAACCCAAGGTTTAACCTAATTAAAAAGACCTCTCAATAAACCGTAATATATGGTTTTAAGAAATTTTACGGGAAACTGATTTTTTAAGGTGAAAGTCGTTAAAAAGTAGTATTTTATCAAGTTGTTTGTGTACGTAGTGTGTCCCTACTTCTAACGTCATAATGAAAACTATCTTTTTTTATCCTTTTATGATCTATAGTATTTGACCCCTACAATTTACAAAGTACATGTAAATATTTCACCTTATGATGAATAGGTACTCTTCCCTCTATAGATAGATAAATAACTATAGTTTTCTCTAGACACTATAAAAATTAACTTTTTAGTCCCATATCTTATGATACTTATAAGTATAAATCAAGTTATATTATAAATATATAAATCAACTTATTAGACCATATTTTATTATACTTATTGTAGATTATAAACATTCTTTTTTTAACGTAAATCTTTTTTAACCCTTCTAATACGAGACTTCACATGTACCAGTAAAATAGACTGGTCATCGTAGAACTTACTGGAAATCAAAAGAAAAAAATTTTTAATAAAATTCAAATAAAAACCGATACGACCCAGAAGGAATGACATGTCTAAAGAGATTAACACCGTTCATCCCTGATGAGAGATCAACGTCTCGTACCCGAAGAGTAACGACACTGAAAACAACACCTCGTATTCGAGATCCACACACCCGAAGTATCGTATCCGAGTCATCAGCACCATGTATCCGAGTCAACAAGACACCGTACACCCTAGGAGGGTCTGGTCCCTAGTTTGGACACAGAGGACGTGATCGTCTGTCTGAGAAGGGGTGTGACGATGGTCACTACGGGTGAAAATAAAAAGGAAATAGGTAAAGATGTAAAAGATCGATAGAATAATATTTGTAACCATTCATATTATTTTTTGTTAAAGATAAAACTTTTTATTTCATTTTCTATGTTTAAATAGACATTTGTTGTGCATTCCTGATAAAGTACATGTACTGAAAAGATTATATTAACACACACGCACTTTCTCCCACTATTTCACTTACTCAAAGGTAAAGGAAGAGGTCCTCTAGAAGGACTGTATCCCTAGTTTACACGAAGAATGTAGAGGACGAAACCGTCCACTCCAGAAATGGTGGGATTACGACCCTTTCTAACTCCCGTCCTCCTCTTCCCCTGTTGTCTCCTACTCTACCAACCTACCATAGTGACTGAGTTACCTGAACCCAAACCCACCTGAGGTCCTTAACCACTACCTGTCTCTCCGGATCACACGACACCAAGTACCCCAACGTTTCTCAACCTGTACTGACTCGCTGACTTGACTTGACTTGGTGGACCCTTCGGGTTTCTTACCTACTCAACTTGTTACTTTTTTCCTCTTCGATCAGATTTAAAGGCCGATCTCGTGATCTGAAGTTTTCTTAGGGTCACTAGGTGAGATTGAACGAGGATTATATCTACTCCTTTGACTCCGGGGTTCTTAAATTCACTGAATGTGTTTCGGTTGACTAATTAGTCGTATCTAGACTCTGACCACCTCTTCCTTTACCGTTGGGTGAGGTCATAAGAACGGACCTCTTAGGGTACTTGTCTCCTCGGACCACCCGACGACAAGTACCCCAGGGTTTCTCAACCTGTACTGACCCACTGATTCGTGACTCTGACCTCAAGTACAGAAGATCGGTCGTTGGATCCCCACAAAGATGATCGTGTACGTCAACTGGTAACTTTTGTGTCTAAACTTGATGTTCCCAAGAAAATATGATTCGAAAGGAAAGTCATCATGTAAGATGTCATGGTGTACGACGTGACAACCAACTTAGGTGCTTATGACCTGTCGTCTATGTCTCCTTGACCCCTATCTCTTCTGGTACGTACCTAAAAAAAAATAACGTTTGTCTCAGTCGGGGGAATTTGGGGTCTAACAAGTTCCCAGTCAACAAGACTACTAAAAGGTCCTCCATAATCAGGTATATCGTGTAACAAGTAATTATTTTTATCACACCCCGTCTTTATTTGTAGTCTTATCTTTCTACTACTTGTTAGAGTTCCCAAAACTCTAATGGAGAAAAAACACTTAAAACGATGGAAAATAAAAGAGATTAACAAGTATTTTAAATCATCGAAAGAACAAATGATTTTGTCTTGTAACATAAATCCCTTCACGAAAAGTTGTACTCTCCCGAAATTATGATTCTGTCATCTCGATTTATAAGTTTATCAACTTATTATTAGACAATCCCCGTTTTATTATCTCTACCTTACTATAATCGTGAATGAAAAGAACTCGTTCATAAAAATGTAGTACATATATATATGTGAAAAAGACAACCGTTTCTACCTTCCTGGAAATTATGAACTCTCTTGAAGTTTTCCTTTCACTCGTGAAAACTGGTTCAAAATACAGAAACGTATATCCGTTGATGTGTCATTCTTGTCGTCGTTTCCCTAAGTGGTTTAATTTCCTTCCTTGTAAACTTTGTCCTCTCCTTATTAAAGGACGTTCTTCCCGACACACTACTACCAAGTCGACCACTAGGTAATACGGACAATTCTCCGGTTTCTCTTGACATCTAGAGACTCCAGGTACCCCTGTCTCCGTCCCCTTATCCTACTTCCCTTGTGATCTTATTTGCTTCATGGAATTGTCGACTTTTTCCGACTACCTACACGAGACGTGGAGTCTTCTGTCTCGAGGGTCGTCCTCTTATTTCTCACGTTGTCTCGTCTCGGACGATCTTGGTGTATCAATCCCTTGACTAGGAGATTATTGGAGGGCAAAGTCCTCAAATATTACACGATATTTTTGGAGACAGAGATCTGATTTTGGACCGTGTGGGTGTGAATTGACTTAAAATAACGGTAACATGTTTAGGGGCTAAACGACAATGAAAGAGAATTTATCCTGACCTAGATAAAAGTTGTAACGTCCACGGTTCTACAAAACATTTTTATAAGACATCTCTTATCTAAACTAAAAAAATTTACGTCTTTGACCTAAAGTTAAGAATTTAACTTTACGACCTGATCCGTGGTTCCTGTAAAACTAATTTAGTACGGATTCAAGTCCGATAATTAAGGTTGAACCTACCACAGAGATCTATATCTTTTGATGAACTTTTCGTCTCTATAAGTCTCAAAGATCACTCACTTCCAGTAGGTCATCGATTTAGAGAAGTAGGAAGTATTGTTTCAAAACCCCTGAAAACGAAGAGTACATATAACCGTCACGGTAAATGATGGTCAGTTCTCCTTTATAAAATAAAATATCTTCTCATATAACTATTGAAAATTTTTCTCAGGGGGAGTATCTGTACATATAAAGTTTACACTGTTGTTAGTCATTATTACTCAGAAGAATGTGAAAATGGACTATATTAAAATAAAGTCAACAACCAACGTTAAGTAGATAGGAAAGATATGGAGTTTTTATCCAATTGATCTTAAGATCAATTTAGTTTACTGACACGTACCAGTCTAAGTCTCAGTCTTTATTTTTAGTCCAGTAACATGAAAGGAAGAGACACAGTAAGAGATATTAGTCTTAGTCAATATTACTTACTCACTAGTAATTAGTGATTAAAGGTTCATTGTCGGAAAAGGATCCATGTATCCCATAAGATATTTCATATCTTTTTTTGTCTGATGGTAGTACTTCTTATTATTCAACTTCATTTTCTTATGTGTTGATAAATCTCTTGGTTTTCATATTAATTCGTTAAATGTTACAAAATGTAAAAGAGTCTAAGTAAGGACTTCTTTCCAAGCTATTGGGTCTACAAGATCGATTAATAAAAATTACACTCAATGATAAACAAGAACTGAGATAACCACATAAATAAAAGTTCAATCTCCACGTCGAAGTCCGACTATGAAAGTAAATTTCCAATGTTATTAGCGGAAGAAAAAACTCCTTGAGTCAAGTCAAGTCAAGTCAGCGAGTCAACACAGGCTGAGAAACGCTGGGGTACTTCGCGTCGAGTGGTCCGGAGGGACAGGTAGTGGTTGAGGGTCTCAGGTGGGTTTGGGTACAGATAGCTCAGTCACTACGGTAGGTTGGTAGAGTAGAAGACAGCAGGGGAAGAGGAGGACGGGAGTTATAAAGGGTCGTAGTCCCAGAAAAGTTTACTCAGTCGAGAAGCGTAGTCCACCGGTTTCATAACCTCAAAGTCGAAGTTGTAGTTAGAAAAATTACTTGTGGGTCCTGACTAGAGGAAATCCTACCTGACCAACCTAGAGGAACGTCAGGTTCCCTGAGAGTTCTCAGAAGAGGTTGTGGTGTCAAGTTTTCGTAGTTAAACTCCTTGATCACCCGATTTATACGATAAGATCCCTTCTTTTTAAAACGTGTTATCCACGTGTTTTGGAGTACAAAAAGTTTCAAATTCAAAGTGCAACGTAAAAAAGGAAGATAACAGTGACCCCGATCATACTCAAGACCCTTATATGATTCTTGTTTTCTTCCTTGAACATACGTCTAAGAAACGTTCACTAAACTAAGACGAAAATTGTGACTTGAGAAAATGAAACTAAAAGACTTAATACCCTACGACATAACGAAAAGAAACTTTGTGGAAAACCCAAGAAAAACACACAAAAATCGATACATTCAATCAACCATATCACTAATCTCACATAGACAAGACATTAACAAAAACAAGTGAAAAGACTTCATAAAACACATTATTTCAAGATTGACCCTAGACATACATATACCACATGAACCTTGTATATTTTACCAGTACAATAGATCGGACCCACTCCGAAGGTCCTCCTTACGAGACTCAACTCAGAGATTGTTAGTCATACTCAACGGTTTACTCTCAAAAAACGTGTAGTTAAGGTATGTCTTCCTTAACACGTACTTTCTAAGATCTCTATTCTTTTATACAATAAAAGTGTTTTAAATCACGTCGACCTTATACCGCATATACATACACAACAACAAGTCAACGATTCAGCACAGGTTACAAAACACTGGAGTACCTGACGTCGTTCGGACCGAAGGGACAGGAAGTGATAGAGGACCTCAAACGAGTTTGAGTACAGGTAACTCAACCACTACGGTAGGTTGGTAGAGTAGGAAAGAGTAGAGGAAGACAGGAGTTAGAAAGGGTCGTAGTCCCAGGAAAGGTCAATCGACCGTGAAGCTTAATACACCGGTTTCATAACCTCGAAATCGAAGTCGAAGTTACAGTCAGGAAGGTCACTTATCAGTCCCAACTAAAGGAAATCCTAACTGAGGAACGTAAGGTTCCCTGAGAGTTCTCAGAAGAGGTTGTGACAAACTTTCGTAGTCGAGAAACCACGAGTCGGAAGAAATACCAGGTTGAGAGTGTAGACACGTACTGATGACCTTTTTGATATCAAAACTGATATAACGAAACATTCGTTTCACTACAGAGTCTGTGATCTTTCTTTTTAAGACGGACGTTACGTTCTTTGGACCCAAGCTAGGGATCCAACCCATCTAGGGGACCTCTTCCCTTACCGAAAGGTGAGATCATAAGTCTTATGACCTCACCTATCGGTAACACATCGGACCTCTTAGGGTACCTGTCCTCGGACCGTACGATGTCAGGTACCTAACATTTCTCAACCTGTACTGACTCACTGATTGTGAAAGTGAAAAGAATATACATCCCCTCCCCATAACACGTCGCCTCTTTCCATCCTCTACTTCAGACCGTCCATCCGTCCGAGATCTACACATTACCGAAACAGTTCTCCCACCTCCCCTTCCCACTTCCCCTTATTTTAGAGACCTTCTAAAATCTGTCCATTGGTTGACGTATACCAATCTGGTTGATGAATTATACGACGAAACCTTGGAAAACTCTAGTATTTTTAAGTAATAATATGGTGGATCATCCAACGAGAGGTCCGAAGTATTTGACTGTTTCGTTAAAGGGCTCGAAGGGTCACCGTTCCGAGTGGGAAAGATCCGTGTCGTTTAAGGAAACTTCAGAAGGAGTGGAAAAAGGGGAAGACACAAGAAATATTACAGACTAAGAAAGGGTCTATAAGGGAATTTGACAACATAATAACCCATTGAGATCTAATCTTAATAGGGAGGAAACAGTGTACAAACGTAAATTCGGACTTAGGAGTCTTTACCGAAAAGACCTCCTCTAAAGTCCGGGGTATGTTCCGTACTTCTCTAAACTCGAAAGTTGAGTAGAGCTTGATCCGGTACATTCACTGATAGATGCGACTGAAGTTTCTGTAAACCAAAACCACGAATTAGACCGGACGGACACTCTCCGAGCGGTAATATGGAAGATTTTGATGTAAGAGACACACACATACACATAAATCTAAGTCGTATTGCCACACATATACGACGAAAAATGAAAAAAAAATCAAACACGAAAATTCTTAGTTGATTCTTTCAAGACAATAAACTAGGACGACTACAAGGGAAAGTCTGTCGACGGTGGTCGTGGCGAACCGGTGAAGGAAAAATAAAGGATAAGGGAAAATTGACAGACCGAATGAAACTATACTAAAGCAGAGAGAGACATTACCGTTACTCTCTCCTACAAAAAAGGGTTCCGGTACCGTACTATACGGAAAATTAAGTAAAATCCGAATAATGGAACGTTGATATTCTTACTCAATCCCTAGACAAACGGGAGCGGTTCGTACAAAATCTGTACAACCTCCACTTTCACACGTAATCTGGTGAACAGACGAACTGTTGGGGAAAGGCACTGTCGTGACCAGTAATCTCCAAACTAAGGACCCAGACGGTGAAAAGACGGAACACTGAAACCTATTGGGTGTATTAGAGAGAAGAGTGACCGAGGAAGAAATATTTTCTCATTTTTCTTATATTAAAATGGAAGGACTTGTGGTTCCCTCGAAAAAATCTAGTCCACACTTTCAACGAAACTTACGGTACTTAAGATACATTCTTACGAAAATTTTACCGAATTATGTTTTTTACAATTTATCTCTCGTATAAAAAACAACAACAACAAAACCTTTTGTTACACATAAAAACAATCACGTGTTTAATATACACAAAAAGAAACGCACTAATGTCCATAAAAAAAAAAAATGACACTGAAGACCTAAATAAAATTATGTACTAAATTTGTGTTATACGACACAAAAACTGTTCCAATATATAGAAAGAGATCTTTAGACATTCTGACACGACAAGTAAACTTGGATCCTTCACTCAGATCAGGGATCACTTATAACGACGGTGACCTTGGACTACAGAATAATTGTTAAGTGTGTTATTTTTAGTGTCCATTACGAGTATATAACACCTCGTTGAGAAAGGTCATCTAATATCACGGATAAAACGTTATATAAAATAAAAACATCAAAAAGACAGAACTAACGTGAGTCGAAAACGGACTGGACAACCAATGAGGTTCTATCCGATGTAATGAGACATTGAAATCCCCTTTTTTCGAAACCTTAATGGTGTCTCTACTGTGTAAATATAATCCTTTATACGTATTACTTGAGTATAAGTATCAATATTAAAGAACAATGATATGTAAAGGTCAAGAAAGGTACAGTTTACCACCGTCAAACGGTGATAAAGAAAGTTTCCTCTCCCTCGTATACCATTCGAGGGATCTAAACTTTTAAGTCTGGTATATATGGGTAATTACTTTACTAAAACTTTAATACTTTTAACAAAGAAAGAGAGATTTCTGATTTTGACTAAGGGTCGAGGTCAAAGTAATGGGAGGTCCCATCGAGGTTAGTAGGGTTTTTTACCGTACTTTGAAAATTCTGTTTTAATTAAAATTGAACAAAATTTAATTTTTATTTACGTACGGTTTGATACGACAATTTTTTTCCAATAGAAATGTAGGTGATTCATGGTAAAAATTGGACTTTCATAAGATAAAGTAGGAACAACATGTGATCGACTCTTTATATACTCCGTATATCCCACCGGGGTAACTCGTCTCGTCTTAAGGTAATAAGACATCTTTGAAGAAAGAGATCTAAAAGATTAATTTCGAACTTTATTAAAATCTTGGAACACTTCCACCGTTTTAATACAAAAATCCACCTGGGGGAAAAAAGACCATTTAGCCTCAAGATGAACTTGACATTTATTCGGAGGTACGATCGTACTTTTTACGAAACAAAGATGTGAAACAAATCTGAACACTGAGACAAATCTGAACGAGGTTTAGGAATGGGCTACAGTAGAACAAGAAGAACAAGTCAACGAGTCCGTACAGGATGAGCACAGGTACGTGACATCGTGCGGTCTGAAGGGACAGGAAGTGGTAGAGGGCCTCACACGAGTTTGAGTGCAGGTAGAGTAGGAGATAGCAGAGGAAGAGGAGGACGGAAGTCACAAAGGTCGTAATCTCAGAAAACGTCACTCAGGTGACAAACGTAGTCCACCGGTTTCAAACCCTTGAAGTCGAAGTCGTAGTCAGGAAGGTTACTTATAAGTTTCAACTAAAGGAAATCCTCACTGACCAAACTAGAGGAACGTCAGGTTCTCTTAAAGTTCTCAGAAGAGGTCGTGGTGTCAAACTTCCGTAGTTAAGAAGCGATGAATCGGAAAAAAATATCAGGTTGAGAGTGTAGGTATGTACTGATGAACTTTTCGGCATTGAAACTGATATGTATGGAAACATCCGTTTCATTACAAAGACGAAAAATTATACGACCGATCTAAACACTAACGAAAAGAAGATTCCCTGTTCGGAGAGAATTAAAGTACCCAAGTTAGTGGTATATGTAACTAAACCTTGGGTTCTTTTATTTCAAACAGTGAGAAAGGCAACAAAGGGGTAGACACACGAGACTTCATTACCCTGACATACGGTACTAGAATCAAAAAACCTACGACTCAAAATTCGGTCTAAACAGTGAGAGGAGAAAGTGGAAGTAGTTCTCTAAAAATTTAAGGAGAAACGAAAGACAGTACTCTCACCACAGTAGACGTGTAGACTCCAATAACTATAAAGAGGACCGTTTGAACTAAGGTCGAACACGAAGTAGGTCGGGTCGTAAAACGTACTCCATGAGACGTATATTCAATTTATTCGTCCCACTATTATACGTCGGAACATGTGGAAAAGGTTAAACCTTGGTCAGTCGACAAGGTACACGTCAAGATTGACAACGAAGAACTGGACATATGTCTAAATAGTCATCCGTCCATTCCACCAGACCATAAGGGTAGAGAACTTCTTAAAAGGTGTCAAATAATAGGTGTGTCAGTTTCCGAAACCACATCGGTTATTTCGTCATCTACAAAAAGACCTTAAGAGATCGAAAAAGATACTAGGTTGTCTATAACCATTAAACTAGAGACCAAGGAGACAGAAAAGATTTAGGTTGAACATGTAGACCTTCAAGAGTCGTAGGACTTCAAGAACCAAGTATATGACAACTTCGGATCAAACTTCCTAAAACTCGTATTAGAAAGATCGTACACTTTACTTATGTTCACACACCATCAAACTTGTAACAAACCGTAACGAGATGGTTGACAGATAATTTTTCATGAGCATTTTTTGGTAGGGGAATGAAGCGACGTAACAATGACATGAAAATTTTATTAATAATAACACACTGAATTAACTGGAAACCCTCGTTCTTGAAATCGTTCGTACCGTCAAACCAGTAGTCATAAAAATGTAATAAAGAAGAGAAGACTAGGATTACCATTTCAAGTCGTACTAAAAAAAACTCGGGTTTCCGTACAATAAAGGAAACAGGATACTGAGATACTCAAAGGAGGGAGTAGAATCTACCCTAGGAAAAATTTAAATAAATTTTATCCCCTCTCTTTCTACCGCCTCCTTATCCTGCCCTTCTGGTGAAAGAGGGAGTGTTTAAGGAGTTTTCTTGTAAAGTTGCGGCTCGTTTGAGGTGTTTTGTTGAAGACATCCGACCGTCTCCTGTAGTCCGTTGGTCTTTTCGTCTAGTAACAGAAGTTTTTGTCCATCCTTTTTTATATTTTCTGATGTGCGCTCTATAGTCTGGAGGTATTTACAGAGGTATTTACAGAGTTATACAGGGAAGAGGAGAGGGAGGAAGTAGACAGAGGTGGCCAGGAGGATAAGAGAGAGGAATGAGTAGGAGAGAGACAAATCCTGCCAGTAACCAGTTCCTTAGGTGTTCTCTACCGTCTGGAACACACAGAGATTCACAGAGTTGGATAGAGAAGAGATGGGGGAGAAAAGAGACAGAGGCCACCTGGTGGAGNGGAGGAGAGAGTGGTCAAGCCAGTAATCTCACTCTCAGGTAAACTTGGGTAGTGAAGTTTGGGTTTTTAAATGTACAAAATTGACAACAAAACCTAAGAGCAAAGATTAAAAATCTAGAGTAGAGGTTCTGCTTTTAATATTTGTTCTGTGTGTTTGATCTTTGTTAATTTGATTAGTATGTGTCTTGGGGTGTTTCGCCTTGGGTTTATCCTATTTGGAACTCTCTGTGTTTCTTGGACTTGGGTGATTATTTCCTTCCCCATTTTAGGGAAGTTTTCAACTATTATCTCCTCAAGGATTTTCTCATGATCTTTCTTTCTGTCTTCTTCTTCTGGGACTCCTATAATTCGAATGNTAATTCGAATGTTGGAGCGTTTCATATTGTCCTGGAGGTCTCTGAGATTGTCCTCGTTTCTTTTAATTCGTTTTTCTTGTTTCCTCTCTGATTCTTATACTTTTTATGGTATAAGATCAACACCCTGTGAGTCGTGTTTGACACATGTTTCATAGTTGTCTTCATCCTTTGTCAAACTTATGTAGGAATGAAACATAGAAAATTTTAAGTCATGAACCTTTTATTAGATTTACTAAGGGAAGTAAGATTAAAGTAACTATTAGGAAGATTGACAATCATAATAGATTTTTCAAAATTACTCGGACGATTTTCCGATTCTCAAAGTTTCCTGTCAAACAATCAAATTTCCTAATATCATGTCACTCAATAGGTTCACATATATAAAGACATTATATAGTCCGTGGTACCAAGTTCACGTGTCGTTCGTTTCCAAACGGACACCGATATAAAATCGTAATTACTGAACCTATACCATCGTGTTACATAATGTTATAAGAATTGGTACTTCATTAAATTTTAACAAGTGTACAGTATTCTTGATCCGTTATGTTATAAGACCTGTGACTATGACCTATCTCTTTTCCTAAATTATACGAGGTTTCAAGTGGTAGGAGATGATACTTGTAAAGAGAAAGAGAAGAAAGAAAGACGAAGAAAGTCTATTAAGGTACCTCTGAACTATTCTGAAACTTAAGGTTTTACAATGTTGACTGTACACTGTACTATCACTTTTAATTTTTATTATTAAGAATAAAATGAATTGAAGAGTCAAGACGTTGTCAGGACATCCGAAACCCCCTAAACCCTATATAAATGAAATTTAAGATGTAGTCCTTTTAAAAATTACAACTAGTGTCTACCCTGATAGTATAAATATTGAGTTAACATTAAGTCAGTAATGAAACCCCTGTCTTTCAGGAGGTCCCTCTCAGTGTGTAAACGTACTACATAGGGTCACAAGTCAGTGCATAAACATTGAGACAAAGTTGGTTCTCTACACATTTTAGTGTTTACTGACCAGTTGAGGGTTAACCTACGTTGACTCTTTTGAATACGTAAGGTAAAAGGTGAATAATTTTAAATTACGAGATTATAATTATCTCCGACACTTGGTCCAAGAATGATTCTAAAAATCTACTCTTAGACTTTACCTCGGTTTGAATCGACCATGGGTCGTTTTAAAACTGTAACTAAGAAGAATAGAGACAAGACGTACGAAAAGGGAGAGTTTGAGGAGAGTGTAGAAGAAAACCTCTGGTTAGAAATAAAGTAACCCACAAAACAAAAAACACCAGAGTCTTCTGTAGTCTCCAGTCACCTCCTCTCTTTTTTCACTCCCCCTAATTCTCTTTTAAATATGACATCCGGTACCGGAGGAGAAGGAGAGAGTACGGAGACAGTATTGAAGAATGGACCAGAGGGACTTACGTCAGAAGGAAGAGATATTACTACAAGGTCTTCACGTCCAGGTAAGTTTAAAGAGGGATGAACGTCGGAAAGTCACAGAAAGACAATGAGAGTCCTATTTCAGGTTTAAAACAATTGTTAGGACTATTTTAAACCTAAACTCCGAACGGAAGATGAATACCACCATATTGGATCAATGTAGATTCAAAAAATTTATATCGGTCAGGAGTAATAAACACCATCAATACAAGACATTTAAAGGACACGTGTAATTTAATCACCTATGACCCCCGTAACGTTTCACTCCAAGGACAGTCGGAGACCAGTGTCATAAAAGTAGTTGTCTAGATATATATTGACAAAATACACACAAAGACAACTTTCTGTGGAATTAATTATATACAATAAATAAGTAAATGTAACTTGAATACCGATTTCTGTAACACACACGTACGTACGATTCAGTGAAGTCAACACAGGTTGACACGTTGACATCGGACGGTCCGAGGAGACAGGTACCCTAAGAGGACTCTTCTTATGACCTTACCTAACGGTACGGGAAGAGGTCCTCTAGAAGGGCTGGGTCCCTAACTTAAACGTACAGAATACAGAGGACGGAACCATCCACCCAAGAAATGGTGATCGTGGTGGACCCTTCAGGCATTACTGTGATAAGAAGTACAGATTTACTTCCAATAGATTATGTGTACAAAAGAGACATTCCGTGTAGTGTGGGAAGAACGTGATTTGTGATCTATCGTAAAATGAAGAAAAGAACCCCCAGTAAATTTTATCATACTATAACGGTTGTTTCCCGTGTTTAATTTTTTTTTACGTGACTTATCTGTCTATTTCCTTGTGATCGAATATGATACCCTCGACTTTATTCCGTCTCACAGTGGAAGAAACTGAAATCAACCCTTACCCGAGTACAGACCACTGAATCTTAAAAGTAACGAGGTGTGTACGGACACTCACTGATGTTTTCATGACACTTATAACGAGAACCCCAACGTTTATTTAAAATTACCCATCATTTTAAACGTTTATTCCTGAGACACTTATTATCCTAGTGGACATGTACCTTTCCTTATTCAAATATCGCCTATGAGAACTAAAGGATGAGAGGTACAAGTGGAATACGGAAAAACCGGTTAAAGACTAAAACTTGTTCAACAAATGACAGACGATAGCAGTTCCGACATATAACGGTGGGACGAATAAATTGAATATACGTCTCATGCAGTACTCTTTGCGACCTGACCTTCTTTGTGTTCGACCTTAGTTCTAACGGCCCTCTTTATAGTTATTGGAGTCTATACGTCTACTGTGGTGGGAATACCGTCTTTCACTTCTCCTTGATTTTTCGGAGAACTACTTTCACTTTCGCCTCTCACTTTTTCAACCGGATTTCGAGTTGTAAGTCTTTTGCTTCTAGTACCGTAGGCCAGGGTAGTTAAGTACCCTTTATCTACCCCTTTGTCACCTTTGTCACAGTCTGAAATATAAAAACCCGAGGGTTTAGTGACGTCTACCACTAACGTCGGTTCTTTAATTTTCTGTGAGGAACCTTCTTTTCAATACTGGTTGGATCTATCGTATAAGTTTTCGTCTCTGTAATGAAACGACTGTTTCCAGGCAGATCAGTTCCGATACCAAAAAGGACACCAGTACATACCTACACTCTCAACCTGACACTTCTTCCGACTCGTGGCTTCTTAACTACGAAAACTTGACACCACAACCTCTTCTGAGGACTCTCAGGGAACCTGACGTTCCTCTAGGTTGGTTAGGTAAGACTTCCTCTAGTTGGGACCCTAAAGAAACCTTCCTTACTACGACTTCGACTTCGAGGTCATGAAACCGGTGGACTACGCTTCTCAACTGAGTAACTTTTTCTGAGACTACGACCCTCCCGAACCCCCGTCCTCCTCTTCCCCTGCTGCCTCCTACTCTACCGACCTACCGTAGTGACTGAGCTACTTGCACTCAGACTCACTTGAGGCCCACTACCACTACCTGTCCCTCCGGACCACACGACACTAAGTACCCCGGCGTTTCTCAGCCTGTGCTGACTCGCTGACTTGACTTGACTTGACTACACCGGTACACGAGTCTCTCCTCCGGGACCTGATGACGATTAAGTATTGGTAGATGTAGTCAGTGAAAGGGTCCCTTTCCAAATCACTACCCGCACACTGGGTGACATCGATTACTATATACCTCCCTCCCCTCACTCGACGTTCCGAAGACCCTCTCTAAAAGGACGAGTGTTTTTTGTGTGTCCTTCTCTGTTGAGAGGAAAAGACAACTTTCTAAAACACGGACGATCCTCATCGTCTGACCTCTTCCGCTACCGTGGGGTGGGGTCATGAGAACGGACCTTTTGGGGTACCTGCCTCCTCGGACCACCCGACGTCAGGTACCCGAGTGTTTCTCAACCTGTGCCGACTCGCTGAAGTGAAAGGGAAAAGTGAAAGTACGTAACCTCTTCCTTTACCGATGGGTGAGGTCACAAGAACGGACCTCTTAGGGTCCCTGCCCCCTCGGACCACCCGACGGCAGATACCCCAGCGTGTCTCAGGCTGTACTGACTTCGCTGAATCGTCGTCGTCGTCGTCGTCGTCGTCGTCGTCGTCGTCGTCCTCATCGTCTGTTATCCCAACTAGAGGCTTTGGTACTTTTGTCTCATCTACGACGAACACACATACACTTGATTCAACGAAGTCAGTGCAGACTGAGAAACAGTGGGGTACCTGGAATCGGGTCGTCTGAAAAGACAGGTACCCTAAGACGTCGGTCGTCATGACCTCACCCAACGACACGAGAGGAGGTCCCCTAGAAGGACTGAATCTAACTTGGAGGTAGAGAATATAGAGAGAACGTAACCGTCCGTACCAAGAAATGGTCATTACGGTGAAACCTTCGGGGTCTATATGACCCATATCGAGTTTCCTTTAAACTTATCACAGAGATTATCCAAAAACTCCTGTAACCACCTGTTAATATAATTAGTTGTTTCAGAGAAACTATACTTTTATTTGGAAATACGGTCAAACACATCCAAAACGAACAATCAATAAACGTTGGATTTTGTAGGACCACCACCAAACCATCAAATCAACGATTCAGCTTAGACTAAGAACGCTGGGGTAACTGACGTCGGACGGGCCGAGGAGACAGGTACCCCAAGAGGTCCGTTCTTATGACCTTACCCAACGGTAAAGGAAGAGATTCCCTATAAGGGTTGGGTCCCTGGTTTGAATCAAGAGGGCGTAACGTCCGTCTGAGAAATGGCTGACTCGTTGTAAAAGGTATTCCGACCACAATCCTTATTTACCCTCTTTCTTTATACATTTATATGTACACATACATGTATACGTACGGTAGACAATATCCTGACTCGAAACTATTATGAAAGGACTAATATAAAAATCCCTATGTTTCTCACATGTTCAATTTCTGATTTTAAGGTTTATGAATAGTAGTGACAAAGTTTAATTGTTATTTTAGTTTTAGAATAACCAATAAAAAAATGAAAGTTATAAGAAGGAACCTTAACACTAGGGTTAATTAAGGAAAAAGGAGCCGGTAAACATTGAGTTGGTAAGTGAGAAAATAATACATTCCGAAATTTAATTACAATTACGAAATTTAACATCATACTATTAATATTGAGTGTTATAAAGAGATTGTTAAGTAGTACGACACCCCATCTCCCTTGGATATGACGGTCTCCGAAACACTTATAATGTTTTCCTTCTTACTGTTCAAAAGTCTTTAACTTCAAATACATATTTTTCATCTAAGTCCCCCAAATAAGAGTCGATAACAAATAAGTAAGTTGATTCATAAAAATTCAGAAATATTATTTCGTATCCAACTCAACGTTTCACGAGATATACTATACATACTACGGTGATTCTGAATCTTAGGGACCGTACCGTATCCGACATTTCAAAACCTCTGGTACCTGACAAAACGTTTGTAGAAACATAACAGGTAGACGGTTCAGATCTATACAAATATGTTATTCGTGAGTTATTTATGAACAGTTTACGTCATCTTGTGTGTTGTGGGTTTATGTATGTGTGTTTGTACAAAGATGTCCTGAATGAAAACGATTTTTTAATACTCAAAAACGGAAACAACTTAAAATTTGACCATAACCTACTAAGACGTAGGATCATAAAGAGTGTGTAAAGAGACAATCTAACGGGTTTTGACAGACCCTTCACAGTAAACGGGTCGAAATATCTTACGAATCAGTGAAGTACTGTGACAGCACAGAGCACCGAATATCACAAAACACGGAAAGAAGCTCTAAAATAAAAGGACTCTCCGGACTACTTCGACGTGGTAAGTCGTCCCTAAACGCTACGACAGTAGAAAACACTCACATGTGACTCTGGAACTCGATTACGAGAAAGTGAAGGTTTACTAAAGAGACTCTGTAAAGATCCTAAGACTGTTCATTAGATTGTGTGTTGAAAAAAAAAGAGAATTTCTACTACATAAACTCGTAGATCTTATTTCGATAAAAGAGACAAACTATCTCTATCATAAATTAAAGGAAAATTTGTAAATTCACATTATAAAAGTCATTAAGAAGATAATAAAAAGTTTCACACAAAGTTAGTCATAACTGTATACTTAACGGTATAATAAGGGATATGTTGTACGTATTATTTTGACCCTTTGAACTTTAGTCTGGAAAGAGTTAGTATTACTTTAATTGTATTTTGTACTTAAATTTGAAAATGCCATGATACATCTACAATCATGATAACTGATGATAAAATTTACGGATACTGACGACTTTGGACTGATATTATTTTATAACGAAAAAAATTTACCTTTCGTTACGTAGAAATTTTTAGGTATTGTACACCTAAAATTCTACTTTTTTATTCACCGAAAAACATCTAAATATTTGAACTACATACATTAAAACTTATTTGAACAATACCACAACCGACCGAAACGACAGAGGTCATCCTACAAGAACAAAGAAATACTCTAATCCCATGTGATTCAATCCAACATCATTTTTTTTTTTTTCAGGGGTTTAGAGTCATCTAATTGTGGTGTGTTCAAATAAAGAGCGAGTCCGATGTGCAAGTAACACTGAACTGTCTCTCCTCCTTGACAAGTAGCAACAGTCAGTCCTCCTTTTCGGTTACTTCCGAGGCAGACCTGATCTTTAAGGGTACCTTTTCTCTTACACTTAGAATGGTCAAAAGGATTCTTCACTGTGTAAAGGAAAGTGACCAGTTTCGTTCCGTATGCTGGACTGTCTGAAGTGAGTCCACCCGTCCTTCATGTTGGGAGGGTTCTCCCGACCCTCCTCTTAATTCCCAGGGACACTTATTGGGATGTGACCTTTAAGTTAATCTTTTCACTCAACCCTCGGTAAAGGACTTCGTAACAAACATTTTGTGTGTGAAAATACAAAGAGACACGACCAAAAAAAAGTCAACCTCCCGAACTACCCCCTTATAATTCTTTCTACAATATGGAAAATGATCGATGGGGAAGCAAGAGGGACATACAAAGAAATCCCTCAGATTTATTGCGATTCGATTTGAGACAAACGTCCAGTTATATACTTGATAAGTGTGTCTTATCACTCTACAGATACGTGTAATCCACTCACTAAACGAAAATTAATATACACACTTTCAATTCTAACAGTTTGGTATTTAAAAAAAACTATAGTCTTAGATAACGAAAGTGACAGACACCGTCTTATTCTGTTACATTGGAATTGGGTCAATGTCATTGACTCTATGTCGTATGGGAGGTATACACGAGAGACCTGAAGAAAACTTCTATATAGACGAATAAGTGAAAACTTGCATCACACGTAAATTGTCAAGCATTGTTGTTTCGTTTTTAGTGTAGTAGAATTCACACAAATTATTAGTGAACCATATACGCATAAAGAGGTAACCATAGTTAGTTAAGTAACTGTCTAAAGTTTTCAAAAATTTTTTTCTTTTCTTTTAACTTTGATGTCATGACAGTACCGACGTTAATTCTCTCATAAAAAAAAAAAAAACTTTCCCTAATCTTACTAGGGCCCACCATCCATCCAAAATAACGTAACTCATATGTAGTTTTCCGGGTAAAAGTTTTAACTAACTCCCTTTAATTCGGGTTTATTTTATTAAAAGTAAATCACATTTAATTTTTTTTTACACCCACATACAGAAAAACTCCTTTTCAAATCGTAAATTCACTGATTGTACGGTTCACCTTTCATTACGGGAATTACCTTCATATTACTCATCACTCCAGTTCTTTACCTACATGAGATTTAATAAAAGAATTATTCTTTGTCTAGAAATAAGAGACTAAAGAAAATTAAAGTTGTCATTTCTAAAAATTTGTCATCTGTTTCCCGTGATCCGATCTGAAGACAAAATATTTTACAGGAGTCTTAAGAAGTTTTTTCAAAGATTATCCTGACGAAAACAAAAAGTTTCTGACGTCGAACCCTCCGTAAGAGAAAACAATAACTCAATGGCGGAGACAAACAAATAATGGTGAGATAATTCCGACCAAGGACCGTCCTCGTCTGGAGGAGGACCGACGGGTCTCTCCTGGACGTGCATGAGACAGGTTCCTCTACTAGTGTCCCTGGTTGTCCCCGAGGATGTCTCTACACAGAGACGAGTGTCGGTCTCTCCTTTGTCCTTTACTGAACTCCGTTCAACACGATTCGACCTTCTTACTTAATCTTTGTGAGGATTTGTCTGAGTCTTTCATAACATCAGTCTCTTTTTCTTCTTTCCCATACTCTTTCTGACGAATGATAAGGGTGGACCCCAGACTTTTATAAGAAAAGTCAGTACAATTGGTCTTTCCCCGTAGTGGTGACTTGTCTATGAAAGTAATAAGGATGGTCAAATGGAAAATTCAAAAATTTAAAAAATATAGATTAATACTTTCCAGTCATAGGACCTTTGGTTTGAATCACTCGAACTCACTTTGTTTGTAAAGAGTGAATGTTTGCACCTTTTATCTTGACCTTGTTATCGAGCCTGGAGTCTTCGTGACAGGAAATATTATACGTCACGTTTGAACTCGTCGAAATAGATTCGAGTCCAGATACTTTTGTCTTTAATGATGTTACCTTAAAATTCGAAATACAAGAATTTAGTATAGTAATAAAACAGTTCTGTGACTTTCTCTTTGATCTTTTTGTTAAAATAGAGGGTCCTTTTTTATTTAGAGACTTGTCACAGAAGACAACCAGAACTATAATGGGATCATGAAAACCAGTAAAATACGGAAAAAATTTTTTTATTTTTACCGAATTCTCAAACTTTCAGATTTTGAATTACGGTGATGTATAGTAGAGTGAACTACTCCAGAACCAAAAACAAATAAAAATTGGAATAACCATTTTTATAAATCCTTTAATGAAGGATTCGGAGAAACCTATAAATAAAAATAACTGAAACTCACGATCTTTAATTTTTTTTTTGTGTCCTACTTTACGAATGACAATCCTTCCACATCTCAGATATTATTTTATTTTTACATCTGATTTGTTGTACTGGTTCTCTTTGTCTTACAATCTACTTTCTTTGTCTGTGTGTTTTGGGGGTCGTAGAGTCTTATTTCGACAGGAATCAGTCAACTGAGTGACCTTTTCTGGGACTACGACCCTCCCTAACCCCCGTCCTCCTCTTCCCCTGCTGTCTCCTACTCTACCGACCTACCGTAGTGGCTGAGCTACCTGTACTCAAACTCATTTGAGACCCTCAACCACTACCTGTCCCTCCGGACCACACGACGCTAAAGACCCCAACGTTTCTCAGCCTGTACTGACTCACTGACCTGACTTGACTCACAAGTGTAGCCAACCAATCTCATACATTACCCTCTCAAAATACCCGAGAAGAGGTAGAACTAAAACAGAAACGGAGATGGGAGAAGGGGAGGAAAAAGGAGACAATATTAACGATCTTTAAGTACGTCTTTTTTTTAACTCTTTGTTTTGAATTTACTTATAATTAATGGAATATTATTACAAAAACATGTGTCATTTCTATGTCCGTAGTTTTATTATAAGAGTATCCCTCAAGAGAAATACTAGAACAAAAGGACCCCTATATTAATCGAGGACACAGTATCGGGAGATAATTCGAATATAAAATAAGAAACATGAATATTATAAAATCTTCCGTCTGACTGGTGTCCTGTGAACTACGAAACCATACTTAAGAATATGTTAAATCTTTAAAATTATTAAAGATTCGTTTTAATGGTGTAAAATAATAACTTGTAATAAAAAATTAGGACAAAGGTGGTGTCAGTTCAAGGTTTCCCTACTTATTTTCTCGTGTCTTGACGTTGTAAGAGTCGAAGAAATTATCAAATATACAGGAATTCTCCAAAATTTTTCTAAAAAACAAAGGTGTAAAGTCCAACTTTTTATTATAGATAGTAAACACGTACAGACATAAATAAGACAAATTAACACTCAGTCAAAACTGTGTGTCCTATAGTCTGTAAACACACCAGTACTATGAGCCTCTCATCTTACGTGACAAAAGGAAGTCACTATTGGGTCACTCACTACGTCTTGAAGTTTATGTTACCAACTGGCGTGTTGCTCAAAGTCGTGGTAGCGAGAACTTTTGGAAGGACCAGTTCACGTCTTGAAAAATTTCTAATTTAGTCTAAACAGCATAGTTTTCCATAAAACTACCAGTCGGTTTTAAGGCCCTCCTATCCTAATACGTGGTATTTGAAATAGGAGGAAAAGTCACTGAAATTCTATGCCAAAAATCTGTATCTAATTTACATCTAAGGGAAACATAAACATTAGATATAAAGTTTAATGATGTCATCTAAATGACACAGTACAACGAACTTGAGATCCCTAGACTTCCGACCTAACCAGTTTACTGAAAATTTTCTCGAGACCAATAATGGTACGAATTACAACATTCAGTCTACTTTATTCCTTCGATGGTCTTTTTGAGTCAAAAGAAACCTCTCTCACGTGAAATAGAACGAAATTAAACAAGGAATCTCAGAAACACACGATAACCACTATGTCCATTCTGTTCCAATGTTTTTTCAGGAAAAAAAAAAAATGATAAAGATTTCCGTTCCAAAGACGAAGTATGACTTAAGACATTTAAACCTAAGGAATTTAAATTCACCAGAATTTAAGTGTTTTTATGATGTAACATCAAATAAGTTTTCCAAATACCGGAAATAGGTTTTGAATACCCCGACCTTTTTAAATTCTTAAGTCTAAGGGTGGAGTCAGTCAAGTCAGTGAGTCTAAACAGGTTGACAAACGTTGGGGTACCTGACGTCGTACGGTCCGAAGGGACAGGTAGTGGTTGAGGGTCTCGACCGGGTTTGAGTCCAGGTAACTCAGGCACTACGGTAGGTTGGTAGAGTAGAAGACAGTAAGGGAAGAGGAGGACGGAATTTAGAAAGGGTCGTAGTCCCAGAAAAGGTTACTCAGTCAAGAAATGTTTTGCACCGGTTTCATAACCTCAAAATCGAAATCACAGTCAGGAAGGGTACATATAAGTCCTGACTAAAGGCAATCCTAACTGACCAAACTAGAGGAATGACATTTTCCCTGAGAGTTCTCAGAAGAGGTTGTGACGTCAAGTTTTCGTAGTTAAGAATCCGCGAGTCGAAAGAAATACCAGGTTGAGAATATAGGTATGTACTGATGACTTTTTTGGTATCGAAACTGATCTACCTGGTAACAACCGTTTCATTACGGAGACAAAAATTTATATGACAGATCCAACCAGTATCGAAAATAAGGTTCCTCATTCGTAGAAAATTAAAGTACCGACGTCAGTGGTAGACACCACTAAAACCTCGGATTCTTTTATTTCAGACAGTGACAAAGGTAACAAAGAGGTAGATAAACGGTACTTCACTACCCTGGTCTACGGCACTAGAAGTAAAAAACTTACAACTCAAAATTCGGTCGAAAAAGTGAGAGGAGAAAGTGAAAGTAGTTCTCCAAATATCAAGGAGAAGCGAAAGACGGTATTCGCACCACAGTACACGTATAGACTTCAATAACTATAAAGAGGACCTTTAGAACTAAGGTCGAACACGAAGTACGTCAGACCGTAAAACGTACTATGTGAGACGTCTCTTTAATTTATTAGTCCTACTGTTATATGTCGGAACTGCATGAGGAAAGGGTTAAGTCTTGGTCAAACAACAAGGTACAGGTCAAGATTGACAACGAAGAACTGGACGCATGTCTAAAGAGTCCTCCGTCCATTTCACCAGACCATAAGGGTAGAGAAGTTCTTAAAAGGCGTCAAACAACACTAGGTATGTCAGCTTGCGAAACCGCATGAGTTATTTCGTCTTCATCTAAAAAAAAAAGACCTTGAGAGAACGAAAAAGATACTAGTTTACCTACAACCGTTAAACTAAAGACCAAGGAGACGGAAAAGATTTAGGTTGAATTTGTAGTAACTTTCTTACTTCTCTACCTCAGTTTCGTTTTTGCTACGGGGTAACATTGACCACTATCTTCATTTCAGACTACTACATTCTTGTTATAACGTACCCTTGGACCCTACAATCCAGGTACTTAGTTCCGTTTAACCTTCACCAGTTTGTCCTACTCCGCTCTCACTTGTAGTCGTAAAATCCTTAGTCACTTGTTTTACCGGGTCTTTCCCTCTTAAATTAAGTCTACCGGTAATATAGATGATGACACCCGTTCTTAGGGGATCTTCTTTACCTCATCGGGAGTATCAGTTGTCTCAGACTTATGTCAAGAACCCACGTCAGAGTTTTTACTGTCTTTCTAGAGACAAACAAAGGTTCCGTTTGGTAAGTTATAGTGTCATTAGGTTCAGACACGAGGTTGATGATTAAAACTTTTTCGACCTGAACTTTCCAAGATGTTCTGGAAGATCTTGATTGTGGTTTTTTTACTACAAGAAAAGTAGTTTCCCCTGACCTTACGTTTTCATCCTTCAGTCCTCTATGGACCTCATTGTCCGAAACGGGAACCTCATGTTTTACTTCGGTCCGTTTCCGATTGTCTCAAAACGGTTCTTTTACGTGACCAGTTTGTTTGTGGGAGAAGGTTGTTGTGTTCTCTTCTGAGATGTGTACCTGTAGTGGTCTACCAGTTGTGGCTTTAGTCTAACCAATATAAGAAACGTCGGTTTCTACCTCTTTGAGATATGTCAGTTGTTTTTGTTCTGGTCCTCGACTGACACCGAGTCTAGTACTTGAGGAATAATGGTTTTAACTTCTGAATTTAACTTCTTTCATCGTTTTTGGCGATCTGGTAAGTCCATACTGGATTTAGTTTAGGGAATACTAATATGTCACCTTCACTCTTTATCTAAATTCCTGGATCTATACTATCTATCTCACGGACTACTTAATACCTTACTCCAAACACTGTAACATGTCCTCTGTCCCTAGTTCTGGTAGGGGTACCTTTTCTTTACGTTTTTTCGTTTTACCGACAGACTCCTCCGGAATTGTTTATCGACACCTTTCTTCTCTCCGTTTTTCGTTTTCTCTTTTCCTTTCTATATTCGTAGACTTACGTCTCAAGGTTTCTCATCGTTCTTCTCTATTCTTTCGGAAGAAGTCGTTAGTTACGTTTCTTTATCTCCTTTTCTTGTCTTACCCCTTCTGATCTCTATAGAAGTTCTTTTAATCTCTATGGTTCCCTTGTAAAGTAAGTTTCTACCCGAACTATTTCCTGTCTTTACCAGATCTGGATTGTCTTCGTCTTCTATAATTCTTCTCCACCGTTCTTATGTGTCTTCTTGACATGTTTTTCCAGAAGTACTGGGTCTATTAGTGTCACCACACTAGTCAGTGGATCTTGGTCTGTAGGACCTTACACTTCAGTTCACCCGGAATCTTTCGTAGTGATGCTTGTTTCGATCACCTCCACTACCTTAAGGTCAACTCGATAAAGTTTAGGACTTTCTACTACGACACTTTCACGACGTGAGTTATACGGTCGTTTACACCTTTTGAGTCGTCACCGGTGTCCTGACCTTTTGGGGATAAATCGGTGTTAGTTTATCGAGCAAAAGTCAAGTCCAGTCTAGAAAATTTGACTTTTCGGACTTGAAAAAGTCGCGAAAAACCTAAAACTTTAAATTTTATTCCATAATGTCCAGTCATGGATAAAACAAAAAGACCATCTTGAAACATCTGAAACACTTGGAAAATCTACAAATTGTTATTTCCCTTCGAAATATTTTAACAAAATTTTGTAATTCAATTTACGAATATTATAAAAATTTCATGAACCTTTGAATAGGATCACAATAACCATATCTAGTAATAACCAATAACCATATTATAACATTGTATAATGACTATTACCCAATATGTCTGTGTTCGTAATTATAAACGAAGTATCAATATTTTTACTCTAATTGAACGTAAAATTTGAAACTTTTTAGAAGTAACCTTTGTGACTAAAACAATATGAACTCTTTGCGTATTAGTGTAGGGAGGAGACCGAGAGAACTAGTATGTGGGAGAGGATGACGTCATTTAAAGGAAAACATTTTAAAAAAAAAAGAAAGAACCTATCAAAACCTAGTAAAAGAGAGGACTAGTAGGTGAAGTTGGACACTTACACAAAATTTTTTATACGTTATTCTAATTTAAACGTCAAAATCGACTCGTGGTGTTATTTTACTACGACGTAAGGTCTCATCCAGGGTTTGATATACGTCTTGAAGGTCTCAAAATCATTTCGCCAAGTCAAGTCAAGTCAGTGAGTCAGTACAGACTGAGAGACGCTGGGGTACTTAGCGTCGTGCGGTCCGGANAACCTATCAAAACCTAGTAAAAGAGAGGACTAGTAGGTGAAGTTGGACACTTACACAAAATTTTTTATACGTTATTCTAATTTAAACGTCAAAATCGACTCGTGGTGTTATTTTACTACGACGTAAGGTCTCATCCAGGGTTTGATATACGTCTTAAAGGTCTCAAAATCATTTCGCCAAGTCAAGTCAAGTCAGTGAGTCAGTACAGACTGAGAGACGTTGGGGTACTTAGCGTCGTGCGGTCCGGAGGGACAGGTAGTGATTGAGGGCCTCAAGTGAGTCTGAGTGTAGGTAGCTCAGTCACTACGGTAGGTCGGTAGAGTAGGAGACAGTAGGGGAAGAGGAGGACGGGGGTTAGAGAGGGTCGTAGTCTCAGAAAAGGTTACTCAGTTGAGAAATGTACTCCACCGGTTTCATGACCTCAAAGTCGAAGTCGTAGTAAGGAAGGTTTCTTTAGGGTCCCGACTAGAGGAAGTCTTACCTGACCAACCTAGAGGAACGTCAGGTTCCCTGAGAGTTCTCAGAAGAGGTTGTAGTGTCAAGTTTGCGTAGTTAAGAAACCGTGAGTCGGAAGAAGTGTCAGGTTGAGAGTGTAGGTATGTACTGATGACCTTTTTGGTATGGGGACTGATCTACCTGGAATCAGCCGTTTCATTACAGAGACGAAAACTTATACGACAGATCCAACCAGTATTGAAAAGAAGGTTCCTCATTCGCAGAAAATTAAAGGACCGACGTCAGTGGTAGACGTCACTAAAACCTCGGGGGTTTTTATTTCAGTCGGGGACATAGGTGACCAAGAGGTCAATAAAGGGAACTTCACTACCCTGACCTACGGTACTAGAAGCAAAAGACTTACAACTCGAAATCCGGTTGAAAAAGTGAGAGGAGAAAGTGAAAGTAGTGCTCCGAAAAATCAAGGAGAAGTGAAAGACGGTATTCCCACCACAGTAGACGTATAGACTCCAATAACTATAAAGAGGGCCGTTAGAACTAAGGTCGAACACAAAGAAGGTCAGGTCACATAGAGTACTACATGACACGTATATTCAAGATGTGAGTGTAACATTCATATTTTTCCAGTCTAATTTTTCGGTTTAAAATTCTAAAGAACCTTGACTCATCGGGTATACTTTAATAAGAAGAAGGAAGGAGGTGACGGAGAGTAGAGTCCACACACATTTTGGGAACTTTCTCTGTCAAAAGTCTCGTACTACTACAGAACTACTTACGTCCAAACGTTGGGGTATTTTTGACTTGTCCGCCTCTACCTCACCAAGTTTTTTGGTTCCCCTTCTTTTTAACGACGAAGGAGAATTGATATCGAGTCAACCGTTTCTTAGACGGACGTTACCTCCTCTGGGACTAAGCTACCCTTCTACGTGACCTCTTCCCTATCCGATGGTTGAGGTCATAAGAACCCGAAGGGAAAAACGAGTCGACTATTTCTTAGACGGACGTTACACTCTCTGGACCCAAACTAAGAACCCAACCTTTCTAGGGGACCTGGTCCCTTTCCGAAGGGTGAGGTCATAAGACCGGATCTCTTAAGGTACCTGACATATCAGGTACTCTAGTGTTTCTCAGCCTGTACTGACCCGCTGAAAGTGAAAGGATTGACATAAGAACCCTAGACCTGTTTCTTACGTCGTCACAAAGAACACCCAAAAAACTTCCCTTCTTCACTCCTTTCTTACGAGACCCTAGTGATACTAAACTAGATTACACTATTAAAAATCCCCGAAGGGTCCACCACGATCGCCAATTCTTGGACGGACGGTCACGTCGCTTGTATTCCCTACGACCGAGCGACCTAGGACCTAAGTCTTTCTAGTAGACCTCTTCCCACACCGTTGGGTGAGGTCATAGCAACGGACCTCTTAGGGTACCTGTCTCGTCGGACCGTCCGAAGTCAGGTATCCCAGAGTTTCTCAACCTGTACTAACTTCACTAAATCGTGTGGACGTGCTATTAGAAATCTCCTAACTTTTACGAAGTTGTCTCTTCGTCGACCTCTACCGGACTCCTCTCTATCTTATGTCTTATCTCATGTCAGTTGATCAATCCCTTTACGTCCATTCTATGATTTTCACAACACTTCAGTGGTTTTATGGTCACTCTTTCAGGGTGTCTCTTCGGACGAAATTTGTAGATGGTTCCGATTCTCGTGTTTCGGTCAAATACTGTCGTGGTCCGTACATCACCGAGTCTACCATTTCTTAGACGGACGTTACGACCTCTGGACCCAAGGTAGGGACCCAGCCGTCCTAGGGAACATCTTCCCTTACCGTTGGGTGAGGTCATAAAAACGGACCTTTTAGCGTACTCGACTCCTCCGACCACACCGATGTCAGGTACGCCAGGGTTTCTTAGCCTGTGTTGACTCGCTGATTCGTGTGTGGTATTCAGTACATTTGGGAAAGGACACAAGGAATAGAGGGAAGGGAAGACGGAGGAGGGAGGAGGGAAGACTTGGGTCTTTCCTACTCTTTCTCGTCGGTCGGTACTTACTTCTACACTGTCTCTTACTTGAGCGAATTTAAGGGTTGTAAAGACTACAGTAGGTCCTTTAAACATCAAACAATTAAGATACTCGTAATAACCTAAATTCTAATCTCGAGACATGGGTTTAAAAGGTATTTGGGTATTAAATATATATACAGAAACTTACTTTAATCTCCGAAACTGAGAATTTGTCATGACCTGTAAGAGTAATGACTCGACTCTAGTAAAATCACTGAATTCTATCCTCAAACCTTAGTGATTCGCAATAATCCTTTCAATACTCTAATGGATTTAAAGGTAGGTCTCTTTCTTCTTCTTTCATTAGGGATTTATCTGAAATTTTCTTACGACCCTCCATTTTAATTAAACTAGAATCAATAGAGGGATTCAGAAAAAATCCCCCAGTTATATCACAAAAGTTTAAAATAGGGAACGAAGAGATAAAGGAAGGTCATCCACGGGTCAGAAAACATGAAGGAACAACTTGTTTTGAGACGAAGGAGAAACTAGTTTACAAATATATCTGAATACCGACATGAACCTACGTTAGAGTTTTTACTGTCTTACTAGAGATAAGTAAAGGTTCCGTTTGGTAAGTTATAGTACCATTAGGCTCAGATACGGGGTTGGTCATTGCAACTTCTTTGACTTCAACTTGCCAAGATACTTCTGGATGTTCTGGAAAATCTTGATTGTGGGGGTTTTCTACAGGAAAAGTAATATCCCCTTACCTTACGTTTTCATCCTTCAGTTCTTTGTGGACCTCATTGTCCGTTTAAACCGGAACCTTACACCTTACTTAGTCCCGTTTCTGATTATCTCAAAACGGTTCTTTTACGTGACCAGTATCGTTTGTGGGAGAAGGTTGTTGTGTTCTCTTCTGAGATGTGTACCTGTAGTGGTCTACCAGTTGTGGCTTTAGTCTAACCAATATAAGAAACGTCGGTTTCTACCTCTTTGAGATATGTCAGTTGTTTTTGTTCTGGTCCTCGACTGACGCCGAGTCTAGTACTTGAGGAATAATGGTTTTAGTCTGAGTTTAACTTCTTTCATCGTTTTTGGAGATCTGGTAAGTACATACTGGATTTAGTTTAGGGAATACTAATATGTCACCTTCACTCTTTATCTAAATTCCCGGATCTAGACTATCTGTTTCCCGGACTACTTGATACCTTACTCCAAACACTGTAACATGTCCTCTGTCCCTAGTTCTGGTAGGGGTATCTTTTCTTTACGTTTTTTCGTTTTACCGACAGACTCCTCCGGAATGTTTATCGACACTTTTCTTCTCTCCACTTTTTGTTTCCTCTTTTCCTTTCTATATTCGTAGACTTACGGCTCAAGGTTTCTTATCGTTCTTCTCTATTCTTTCGGAAGAAGACGTTAGTCACGTTTCTTTATCTCCTTTTCTTGTCTTACCCCTTCTGATCTCTATAGAAGTTCTTTTAATCTCTATGGTTTCCTTGTAAAGTAAGTTTCTACCCGAACTATTTCCTGTCTTTACCAGATCTGGATTGTCTTCGTCTTCTATAATTCTTCTCCACCGTTCTTATGTGTCTTCTTGACATGTTTTTTGTAGAAGTACTGGGTCTACTAGTGCTACTACACTAGTGAGTAGATCTCGGTCTGTAGGACCTTACACTTCAGTTCACCCGGAATCTTTCGTAGTGATGTTTGTTTCGATCACCTCCACTACCTTAAGGTCAACTAGATAAAGTTTAGACTTTCTACTACGACACTTTCACGACGTGAGTTGTACGGTCGTTTAAACCTTTTGAGTCGTCACCGGTGTCCTGACCTTTTCCAGTCAAAAGTAAGGTTAAGGTTTCTTTCCGTTACGGTTTCTTACGAGTTTGATGACGTGTTAATGTTAGTAGAATGTACGATCCTTTCATTACGAGTTTTAAGAGGTTCGGTCCGAAGTCGTTATACACTTGGCACTTGAAGGTCTACCAGTTCGACCTAAATCTTTTCCGTCTTCTTGGTCTCTAGTTTAACGGTTGTAGGTGACCTAGTACCTTTTTCGTTCTCTCAAAGTCCTTTTGTAGATAAAGACGAAATAACTGTTACGGTTTCGAAAACTAACACACCTAGTGTTATTTGACACCTTTTAAGACTTTCTCTACCCTTATGGTTTGGTGGACTGGACGGAGAACTCTTTAGACATACGTCCAGTCCTTCGTTGTCCATCTTGACCCGTACCTTGTTGTCCGACCAAAGTTTATCCTTTTCCTCATACAGTTCCGACATACAACAGTGGGACGAACAAATTGATTATACGTCACATACAGTACTCTTTGACACCTGACCTTCTTCGTGTTCGAGCTTAGTTCTAACGGTCCTCTTTATAGTTATTGGAGTCTATACGTCTATTGTGGTGGGAGTACCAACTTTCACTTCTCCTTGATTTTTCGGAGAACTACTTTCACTTTCTTCTCTCACTTTTTCAACCGAATTTCGAGGTGTAAGTCTTTTACTTCTAGTACGTAGGCCAGGGTGGTGAAGGACCCTTCATCTACCCCTTTGTCACCTTTGTCATAGTCTCAAATAAAAAACCCCGAGATTTTAGGGACGTCTACCCTGACGTCGGTACTTTCATTTCCTGCCAATGAGGAACCTTCTTTTCAATACTGGTTGGATCTATCGTATAAGTTTTCGTCTCTATAATGCAACGGCTGATTCCAGGCAGATCAGTTCCGATACCAAAAAGGTCATCAGTACATACCTACACTCTCAACCTGACACTTCTTCCGACTTACCACTTCTTAACTACGTAAACTTGACACCACAACCTCTTCTGAGAACTCTCAGGGAACCTGACGTTCCTCTAGGTTGGTCAGGTAAGACTTCCTCTAGTCGGGACCCTAAAGAAACCTTCCTTACTACGACTTTGACTTTGAGGTCATGAAACCGGTGGAGTGACCTTCTCAACTGAGTAACCCTTTCTGAGACTACGACCCTCCCTAACCCCCGTCCTCCTCTTCCCCTGTTATCTCCTACTCCACCGACCTACCGTAGTGACTGAGCTACCTGTACTTAGATTCACTTGACACCCTCAACTACTACCTGACCCTCCGGACCGCACGACGTTAAGTACCCCAGGGTTTAAGTACTCCTGTCCTGACTCAGTGACTTAACTTGACTACCGAAAAGGAAGATATGGGTAACAAGTATTCGATTAGGTGAATTTTGACTTCAGTAGAGACGGTGAAGTCCCTTTAATCAGTGAAGGGACCGTCAGATCACCAATTCTAAGACACGAAGGTTACGTCCCCGTACCCCAGTTAGTGACCAACCCCTTTATCCCTGGGTGTACGGTACACCATGTCCCCGGGAGGGGGGGTTTTCATTATTCTAAGAATAGGAACGGGTGGTTACTGAACGATCAACGGTTTAGGTTGAAGAGACAAAAGAAGAATGTCTTGGAGAGACATCATAGACTGGGTCGAGACACAAAAACTTTTATGAAGTGAACGAACCAAAGACACTGTGTGTAATTGGAATACAAGAGAGGACACTGTAGAAAAGTTTGAGGAACAACTGAGGAGGTGGGGGGTGAAGATATCACTTCACTGGGTCGTGATTCAATATCCAAGACTGAGGAAAACGTGTAGTTCAACGACGTAAACCCAGGTGACAAAACACAGTAGACATCCCACTACTGCAGATTCAAACTTGACAGTCGACACTAGGAAAAGGACTCTATACTTGACACATAAATTGATATAAAACTGGTACAACAATAACACAGTTATATATTACCTACGGCGGTTTCAATATCCAGGTAGTCCGTCAACAGAGAGTTTAAAGAAGAGGGATTGAACAAGTAGAGTCATTTATTGTGGTGGAAAGTAAGTGACAGAGTCCGGTTTTTATATCGCAATAATGACGAGGGAAAGGGAATTTACGGTGTGGGTTCGACAAGTGTAGTACAGGATTGTTAAAATAGAAACAATAAGTAACACTTATCTCTTAGATGGAGATAACGTAATTATGTCCACTCTCTAATACAAAAGTATGGTAAGACTGTCTGCACACTTTTTGTCTACCGACCCCTGTTCTTACCTTTTAAGGGTGACATGACTTGGGATGAAGTTTATAATAGTGGTTCAGGTGAGGAAACGAACTGACACAGGATCCATCTGACAGAAAGAAAACAAGAACCACGTACAGGTATGAGAAAGGATTGAGTTCTGGAAACATGAACAACCAAGAGGACAGATCTATAAAAGAACAAATACACAAACAAATGAATAAAGAGAGAGAAGATCGAGGGAAGCTGGTCATACATTGAGTATATGTGGGAGAAAAGACAACTTGAGACGTAAGGGTTGTCGACAACTTCTCATCATGTATCGTTGACGCGAAGGGACCACCAAGTCTGCCATCTCTTAGATGGACGTTACGTCCTCTGAACCCAACTAGGGACCTAGCCTTTCTAAGAGACCTCTTCCCTTACAGATACGTGAGGTGATAAGAAAGGATCTCTTAAGGTGTCTGTGTCCTCGGATCACCAGGTACGCCAACGTTTCTTAGCCTGTGCTGACTCACTAATTGTGAAAGTGTATGAGTGAAGTGTATCGTTAACGGACATTTATAACTAACTGGTTCACTTTCTTACATACACAAATCCCGAACGTTAAATTTATCTCTTCTGAGAACTCTCAGGGAACCTGACGTTCCTCTATGTTGGTCAGTTAGCATTTCCTTTAGTAAGGACTTATAAGTACCCTTCCTGACTACGACTTCGACTTTGAGGTTATGAGACCAATGGACTACGTTTCTTGACTGAGTGACCTTTTCTGGGACTACGACCCTTTCTAACTTCCGTCCTCCTCTTCCCCTACTGTCTTCTACTCTACCAACCTACTGTACTGGTTGAACCACCTGTACTCAAACTCGTTCGAGGACCTCAACCACTACCTGTCCCTTCGGACCAGACGACGTCAGGTACCCCAACGTTTCTCAGTCTATGTTGACTTACTGACTTGACTCGACTAAAATTATCTTTTTCTTTTTTTTTGTACGACACTATCTCGTGACCTTCAGAGTCACTGGTAAGGACCTACGAGTGAGTCGGTGAAACCGTTTGAGTTAATTTTTTGTTTTGTTTTGTTTTGTTTGTTGATGAGGTTCATAAAAAAAGAATGAGGGTTTGTTCACCGAAGAACAGGTAATTTTTTTTTGTTTACTGTTGGACGTCTTTAATTTTACATCTTGTATATAAAGGTGTAACTCAAGTTATGACGTTTTTTGTGTATTAAAGTTCGTTTACCAGAGAGAAGTCAATGTCACGGGAAAGTTTTTTAAACCGTGATGTCCTTTAGGCAATGTTATTTATAGACAAGGTCATAGACAGGTAAATCGTTATTAAGAGGAATACGAACTAAGGAGAAGAGACTACTTGACAGGATCCCTGGGAGGAGAGAAGGGGAGACTCTAAAGGTCTCAAATTTGAGACGGAGACTCATGAACGAACAACAGTACCATCGGAGCAATTAAAAGGAATATAAAAGGGGGTATAAAAGGGTGTTGGAAACTTTTATGGTTTGATATATACACGGTTTCCGATAAAGACTGAATTACAACATCCGTACTTTTATAAAGAAAGGAATCAGAGAACTTTTTACAATTTACCAAAAGAGTCGCAGTAACTAACTCTGACAAACAAATAAAGGTCCCGACTTTCAATTCCGATAAGACAAAAGTATCTTGATAAATAAATTTTGTTCGGACTTTAGTTTCTGTGGAGTATCTCATACGTCCCTTACGACAAATTGGGTTCACTAGGGTTTCATTTATTAAATAACCTAATAAGTCATCCAACTCTTTACTTCACTCCTAGAACCATATATAGCAGACGGAAAATAAAAAATTAATGAGGGATTTATTTACCTACACGACGCACTCAAATCTTCTTTTGTCCCATAATAACTTCTCTTCTATAAAAGGAACATCACTAGAATCTACCAGGATTCTTTCTTGTCCAGGGTAGGTATGGCAACATCGTCTCGTCCGGACGATAGGTACCAACATACCTCCGTCAGTGTAAACGTACATTGTGGATCTAAAACTTTTGTTGTTGTTGTTTTTACCGACGTTCTCTTGGTAACTTTACTTCGAGACGTCCGAACAAAGAAATAGATATTTTGTTCTTTTTTAGAGAGTCCAGGGAAGATCGAGACTCTGGTTCGGTAAGAGGAGATCTGGTTGGTTTTTAATAATATCCTGACTCCGTTCTATGTCCGTCAAATCGTTCCCGGCCTTCTAGTATTGCACTTGGAAAGACGTTGAGTTCTGTACCTACCGGGGAGGGTAGACAAAATATCGTTTGTGAACGAAGGAAAGATCGACTATTTTACAGTAAAACAAAGTAACACAAAAGAAAATACCCTTTGTACGGTGTCTAGAACATGGTTTCAATAAAATGAGACCGCCTATTTTCTTATGTTATGTCTAAAAAAAAGGAATGAGAACGGAAAAGTCACTCAAAAACCTAACGATTAAAAAACAACAACAGTTAATTTTTATGTAGAGGTGTTCGGGTCGACGAGTACCTGGGTACAGCCAACGTGCAGGACAAAGGAACCGCCAGTTCGAGGACAACAATTCGGGACTCTTTGTTACGAATAAATAAATAAATGAAAAGCACTCCTCTTAGGACTAGTAAACGACAAAGACTATTTTACTTCCTTTAACCCATCTGTTCTCTTTTATAAATTCATCTGACATTCTGCCTTGAAGAATTGGGACCCGGTATTCTTCGACCGTTCTTCACGATTCTCAACATCTATTTGTTAATCACTAGGGAACAAATCCTTCTAAATTTATAGATTACCTCAGTAAAATCTCTGGAGTTAATCTACCTCATGTGTATGGTCAAGGGTCGTATGTCATGAAGGTAGTCCTTTGGGAACCTTTACACTTCGTTCATCAAATCCGGTTTAAATTCCAAATTCTCTAAATATCTCGACTGATATATTTTTCGACATGTACTCTTCTACCTTGTTCTACCGTTCATCCACCTGTACCTCATGTAGATGTCTATGTAGTCCCTATATGGAAGTCTATGTCTTCATGTACGTCTTGTAGTCGACTCTCGTCTGTTCTCATGGACTGGTCGCCTTTTCTTATATATCTTGGTGCGTTTTGAGCCATCCTGTTTCCTCGGTCCCCCTTTTTGTCCTCACAAACATCCTGACCTGGACGGGAACCGTCCTCTGCTTTGACTTCATCCCCAGACTAGGGGTGTAATCCCGTTAATAGACTCAGTCTTCTCTTTGTAAATTCCGACTCTCACTTTTGTCGACTAAACACCGTCGGATTTACCTTACTCTTAGACTCAGGAACGACGTCGGTATGTATGGTGTCTGTCCCTGTACCTAGGGGACCTTTCGTGTCACCGACCCTCGACCTCAAATCCCTAACACCTCGTCAAGGGCCCGTTCCCGACGACAACTGACGTCTCTCTACCTAGCTCCTCTACACTCTCCTCTAACACCTCCCTTTACGGACACCTCCTTTCGGCCCGTCGGTACCTTCATTCTGCTATGACGACTCAGTGCGGCTCCTCTACCTCGGTTGTGATATCTGAGAGAGGGGGGTGTGCGGTCGTGACCGTCGACTCGTTATCTCTCCGACCAGGTAGTTTACGGACTGCGTGACTTGATGTCTCATCCTGGGGTGGGTCCCACGAGGAAATTCACGGACTACACGACTAGATGTCTCATCCTGGGGTGGGTCCCACGGGGAAATTCACGGACTACACGACTAGATGTCTCATCCTGGGGTGGGTCCCACGAGGAAATTCACTGACTACGTGACTTAATATCTCATCCCGGGGTGGGTCCCACGAGGAAATTCACGGACTACACGACTAGATGTCTCATCCTGGGGTCGGTCCCCCTGGGGAGATACAGGGACTGCAGATTTGTTGTCTCTTCCTGGGGTCCGTTCCCTCCAGATATTCACGGACTTGCCCACCGCGATTCCTCTTTCTGACCGGTTTCTCCGGAAGACTAACGGTCGATGTTCTCCGAGTTTTTTTCTGAGACTATCCCGGTATTGAGGACGTCACCTCCGTCAGGCACAGAGACGTGTGAACCACGGCGGTCCCAGGGGTGTTCGGTTCGTCGACGCGGTGGAAGAGCGAGTTGAGAGTAACCCCGTCTCGACGGTGTCCGTTTTTTTTTCAGGACACAGATACGTGCGTCCCAGTGAAGTCAGTTCAGACTGAGAAACACTGGGATATCTGACACCGGACGGTCCGAAGAGACAGTCCCTCACCCCCAAGGGGTCTGTTCTTATGACCTCGTATAACTGGTTATGACCAACGGTATGGGAAGATCTCGTGATATAAAGGACGACGGGATCGGTGGTTGAGGGAGACTCATGGCCACGACGGTCTTGGGGACGCTGGGTTCATCGACATGGTGGAGGTGTGGACTGGGGAGTGTCCCCGTTTGGATTTAGGAGTTCCCGTTGGAGTCCTCGTTTCGGGTCTACGTCTTCACCTTTATTTTGGTGTTAACTTTGGGTCCCGTCACACTGATTCCTTCTTCTGAGTTTTGGGAGGGTAGTCAACATGTTAGACGTCTAATTTAGGTGTGTTAGTTGATCCACCTGAGACACAGATACCTTATATATTTTCCAGTAACTCTCGAGGGTGTTTTCTTTTGTACGATCAAGACTATCGACACCTGTAACCTCCGTTCTTGTCTCTCTTCATCCCAGTCTAATCTTAAACTCGATGGAGGTATCATCCAGGTTTTCTAGTCGTGTCACAATCTCCTGTAGGATCCCTCCACTCCACTTGACACTGAGAGTCACTCCCTTTCCTGACACTGTCATCACTGAGTTTTGTTGGTTGGGGGGGGGGGGGGGGTTCTTTGTANGGGGGGGGGGGGGGTTTTCTTTGTAAATAATAAGAATACAAAACTGAACAAGACATCTAAGAAAACCTAAAAGAGAGAGAGAGAAGGGTGGGGGGGGTGTGGGGACAATAATAGTTAAAATGACCGTGATACTTTAGATTAATTCGAAAACTCGTAAAAAAAAAAAAGAAGAGTCAGTGTAAAAAATTTTTAACAACAATATTTGGAGACGGAGACACAACCCGAAAACGTCTAGACCCCTCAAACGGANAAAAAAAAAAAAAAAAAAAGAAAGAAAAGAGAAAGAAATTAAAGTTTAAAATGTTGGACGATAATAAAAAAGATGTAAATAAGAAAACAAACGAAAAGGATGAACGTCAATTAGAAATTATGTATACAGAAGAAATAGATGGAGATAAATTGAAACTTATAGATAAGAAAGAAAGGAAAGGAGAGTTGTATTAACAATCAAAGTAAAAGAAACGATATAAGGGGTTAACCGTGGAACGATATCGAAACAAAAGGTCAAACACGAAATCAATCAAAAAAAGACCATCTGTATTAAAAACCAAGAGAAACAAACGACCCAGTTAGATAACATAAAATAAAAACAACCTGACAAACTAAAACGAATACCCACATATACATATACACATATAAGTCAGTGTAAAAATAACAACAATATTTGGAGACGTAGACGTAACCCGAAAACGTCAAGACACCTCAAAAGAATAAAAGAAAGAAGAAGGTAAAAATTTTAGAAAAGAGAAATAATATTAAAATTAAAAATCAAAAAACTTTGGCTAATATAAAAAGACGTAAATAAGGAAACAAACGAAAAGGAAGACAAGAAAAGGGGAACGTCAATTAGAAATTACATATATTTAGAAGTAGATGGAAATAAATTGAAACGTATAGATAAGAAAGAAAGGAAAGGAAAGTTGTATAAACAATCAAAATAAAAGTAACGAAATAAGGGGTCAACCGTGGAACGAAATCAAAACAAAAGGTCAAACACGAAATCAATGAAAATAAGAATTAACCATTTATATTGAAAAATAAAGGAAACAAGTGACCCAGTTAGACAACATGAAATAAAAACAGCCTGAGAAAACTGAAACGAGTACCCACATATACATATACACATATAAGGTAATAAAATTAATAATAAACGGACTAAAACATTGACGGTAAACAGACCCTAAGTAGAAACCAAAGAACCAAAACCTATAAACAAAATTAGAGTGAATTATGGTATTGTTTGGTGAACACCTTAGAAGTAAGGACTGGCTTCTAGTTCGGGACTCGGAAACTTCACCCTCGTGACTGAGGTTCTGGGATCTGATGGTCTCTTTATTCGGAGTCAAGTCAAGTCAAGTTAGTGATTCAGCACAGGTTGAGAAACGCTGGGGTACTAAACGTCGTGTGGTCCGGAGGGACAGGTAGTGGTTGAGGACCTCAAATGAGTTTGAGTCCAGGTAACTCAACCACTACGGTAGGTCGGTAGAGTAAGAGACAACAGGGGAAGAGAAGGACGGAGGTTAGGGAGGTCTCAGAAAAGGTCACTCAGTCGAGAAGGGCACTCCACCGGTTTCATGACCTCAAAGTCGAAATCGTAGTAAACTCCATAGCTTATTACTCTTGAGTGTGTTTCCTTTGGTTCTGGACCGTAGTGGGTTGGTGCTCATCGTAGGACACGATTTGTTGTTTGTTTTGTTTTTATATTTGGGTTAGTAGACGTCTGTCCTAATGTCGGAGTGAGTCGGAACGGGTAGTCTCCTTTTTCGTTTGTACGTTTTTGAGTCGTGTTTAGAGTGGGATATACTTTCAATGTGTTTGGTGACCTGTTTGGAATCTCCTGTCTTTGGTTTTCCTTCTTTCTTAAGTCGGAACTTCGGACCCTTTTCCTCTGGAGTTTGTGTTATTTAATTTTTTTTTAATACTTTTCTGTCTCTTTATGATGTGTTTACTTCCTTGTTTGATCTTTGTGTCTTCAGGTTTACTTACTTCTCCTTTATCCGGTCGATGGACTTTTTCTTAAGTCTTATTACTATCATTCACTTCACTTCACTTCACTTCACTTCAGCGAGTTAACACAGGCTGAGAAACGCTGGGGCACCTGACATCGGATGACCCGAGGAGACAGGTACCCTAAAAGGTCCGTCATCAGAACCTCATCTAACGGCAAAGGAGTTTTTGGAACTTTTGTTTTACGTTCTTAGTTAATTGTTTCTGGATCTTCTTAATTTCTTATTTGTACGTCTCTGTTTGTTGTGTTAATGACTTTAATTTTTATGAGATCTTCCTTAGTCATCACCTTATAGACTTCGTTTTTTGTTTAGTCACTCGACCTTCTATTTTACCACCTTTATTGAAGACTTCTCGTCTTATATCATTTTTCTTACTTTTCTTGACTCCTACCAGAGTCTCTGGAGACCCTGTTATAGTTTACGTGGTTGTAAGCTTATTATCCCCATGGTTTTCTTCTTCTCTTTTTCTTTCCCATACTCTTTATTAAACTTCTCTAACATCAACTTTTAAAGGGGTTGTACCTTTTTCTTTATCAGTTCAGGTTCTCCGTGATTCTCAGGGTATGTCCTATTTGAGTTCCTCTTTGTACGGTTCTGTGTATGATTACTTTGATTTCTTCTGATTTGTGTTTCTTTCTCATAATTTTCGTCGTTCCCTCTTCGTTGTTCATTGTATGTTGTCTCTGGAGTATACGAATTGTCGACTAGAAAGTCGTCTTTGAGACGTCCGGTCTTCCTTTACCGTCCTAAATAAATTTCATGACTTTCCCTTTTTAGATGTTGGTTCTAATAACATGGACTATTTCTACAGTAAGTTTTAACTGCCTCTTTATTTTTCGAAAAGTCTGTTCGTCTTCATTCTCTTAACCCATGGTGGTTTGATCGAAATATTGTTTACAATTTACCTGAATATATCAGTTCTTTATGTTCTCTTCTTTTTTCTAGATGTTTTAGTTGGGGTTAATTCTTTTCCTGTTATCCTTGTATATATAGTTATTAATGAAATTACATTCAGATAATTTACGAGGTTGGTTTCTTGTGTCTGACCAACTTACCTCTGTTTTTGTTCTGGGTATATATACGACAGATATATACGACAGGTGAAGTCCGGATTTCTGTGTATATCTGACTTTCACTCTCCTACCTTTTTATATAAGGTACGTTTACCCTTCGTTTTCTTTCGACCTCACGTTAGGAATATAGTCTATTATATCTGGAATGTTATTTCTTCTAATGTTCTCCATTCCCTCCTGTGATATATTACTAGTTCCCTAGTTAGGTTCTCCTTCTGTATTGTTAACAATTATAGATACGTGACTTGTATTCTCATGGAGTCATGTATTCTGTTTATGATTGTCTGTATTTTCCTCTTTAACTGTCATTGTGTATTATCATCCACTGAAATTGTGGGGTTGAGTGTGGTTACCTATCTAGTAGTTTTGTCTTTCAATTATTCCTTTGTGTTCAGAATTTACTATATAATCTACTCTACCTCAAGTCCTGTAAGGTAGGTTTACGTCTTATGTGGAAGAAGAGTTCACGTGTACCTTGTAAAAGGTCCTATCTGGTATAGAACGCAGTATTTAGTTTGGAGTCATTCAAATTCTTTTAACTTTAGTATGGTTCGTAGAAGAGACTGGTCTTGCGATACTCTGATCTATAGTTAATGTTCTTTTTTTAATATTTTTTATGTCTGTGTACCTCTAATTTGTTGTGTAAAGATTTATTGGTTGTCCAATGACTTCCTTAGTTTTCCCTTTACTTTTGTAAAGATCTTTGTTTACTGTTACTTTTGTACTGTTGAGTTTTGGATACCCTACGTCGTTTTCGTCAGGATTCTCCCTTCAAATATCGTCATGTATGGATGGAGTTCTTTGTTCTTTTTGTAGCTTATCTCTTGGATTGAAATGTGGATTTTATTGACCTTTTTCTTGTTGTTGTTTTTTGGGGGGTTTAATCATCCTCCTTACTTTAGTATTTATAGTCTCGTCTTTATTAACTTTTTCTTCACTTTCTTTATTATCATTTCTAATAATTTTGATTTACGACCAAGAAACTCTTCTATTTGTTTTAACTGTTCGAAAATCGATCTGAGTAGTTCTTTTTCTCTTCTTAGTTTAGTTGTTTTAGTCTTTACTTTTTCCTCTCCAATGTTTTTTGTTACATCTTTATGTTTCCTAATATTTCCTGATAATACACGTTGATATAACTCGCTGACTTGACTTGACTATACCGTTGTTTTACTTATTGGACCTTCGTTACCTGTCTAAGAATCTTTTCAAGTTATAAGGTTCTGACTTGGTCCTTCTTTATCTTTAATACTTGTTGGGTTAATATTTGTGACTTTAACTTCGACACTAGTTTTTAGAGGGGGGCGGCGGACGGCTTTTTTTTTTTCCGGGTCCTGGTCTACCGAAGCGTCCTCTTAAGACAGTTTGTGAATCTCTTCTCGATTACGGATAGGAAGATTTTAAGGAATTTTTTTTAAACGTGTCCTTACTTGTTTGAGTAAGATGCTCCGGTGATTATCGAATGTCACTTGCCACAGTCTAAACACTAGAGGCTTCTAAATCGAAACCTTGGTCCCTGGTCTAGACTAGTGAGTTCTCGAAAACACATCGTCTCAAAATAGTTTCATATTTTTCCTTGTCTCTTTCGAAGACTGTATCTGTAGGCTTCCCCCTACCTCTCACGGGGTGAGAAATCAGAAATCGTTCCCTTAATATATGAAAAATTAATCAATAATGTCATTTAGTTTTCTTACAGAGTTCAGACACTTTTAAAATGGCCTGGGTGAGGGTGTTAAATGTAAAATCCTATTGTCCTAATCTTAAATTTTTATCTTTCGAGGATGGTCTGTGTGAACCTTTGTTTGTCTCTAGTAAGACAACAAAAACTCTAACGTAGGTTCATGACGTAAAGCTTGAGAAAACAACTGATACTACCGATGAGGTAAAGAAGATTCCCTAAGAACGGGTGTCATCACCTTAAGTGGGTAAGGTCAGGTAGAATGAAACGACTAAGGGTCTTACAGTCACAAGTGAGAACAGTAGAGGACAAACTGGTTAAGGTTAAACGGAACTAAGTACCTGGATTGTAAGGTCCAAGGATACGTTATAACGAGAAATGTCGTAGCTTGGAACGAAGATAGTGGTCAGGGTATGTGTTGACCCACAACAAAAACAAAACCGAGGTAAGGAAGTAAGAAAGACCTCAATAAAGAGGTGACTAGAGATTATCGTATAACCTGTGGATGACTGTACCCCTCAAGTAGAAAGTCACAGGATTGAAAAACGAAAAAGTATGACAAGTACCCAAGAGTTCCGTTCTTATGACTTCACCAAACGGTAAAGGAAGAGGTCACCTGGACCTGGTGTAAGACAGTCTGGAGAGGTGGTACTGGGTAGACAGAACCCACCGGGGTGTGACGTATCGAATCAAAGTAACTCAATCTGTTCCAACACCAGGTACACTAGTCTAACCGATCAACAGACACTAACACCAAAGTCAGACAGACGGGAGACTATGTGAGAGAGTCACGGATGGTAGAATGAACCAAAAGAGAATGGAACCCACTCCCCATAAAGAAGTACCTACTAGGTCGTTTCACGTCGGTGACGAGGAATGGAATATACACATACAATCAGCGAGTCAGCACAGACTGAAACGCTGGGGTGTCTGATATCGGGTGGTCCGAAGAGACAGGTACCTTAAGAGGTCCGTTCTTATGACCTCACCCAACGACAAGGAAAGAGGTCTCCTTGAAGGATTGTCCTTAGCTTGGGACCAAAGGACGTACCGTCCGTCTAAGAAATGGTAAACTCGATGTCCCTTCAGGGAATGGAACCTGCACCCGTAGGTAAATTATAGTGTCATTAGGTTCAGACACGGGGCTACTCATTACGAGTTCTTTGACTTCAACTTGTCAAGATACTCTGGATGTTCTGGAAGATCTTGATTGTGGGTTTTTTCTACAGGAAAAGTAATATCCCCTGACCTTACGTTTTCATCCTTCAGTTCTTTGTGGACCTCATTATCCGTTTAAACCGGAACCTCATGTCTTACTTCGTCCCGTTTCCGATTATCTCAAGACGGTTCGCTTGTATGACCAGTATCGTTTGTGGGAGAAGGTTGTTGTGTTCTCTTCTGACATGTGTAACAGTATTGGTCTACCTGCTGTGGTTTTAGTCTGACTAATATAAGAAACGTCGGTTTATACCTCTTCGAGATATGTCAGTTGTTTTTCTGGTCCTCGACTGACACCGAGTCTAGTACTTGAGGAAAAACGGTTTAAGTCTGACTTTAACTTCTTTCACCCCTTTTGGTGATCTGGTAAGTCTATACTGGATTTAGCTTAGGGAATACTGATATGTCACCTTCACTCTTTATCTAAATTCCCTGATCTAGACTATCTGTCTCACGGACTACTTAAAACCTACCTCCAATCACTATAACATATCCTCTGTCCTTAGTTCTGGTAGGGGTTCTTTTTCTTTACGTTTTTTTGTTTTACCGACAGACTCCTCCGGAATGTTTATCGACACTTTTCTTCCTTTCGTTTTTCGTTTCCTCTTTTCCTTTCTATATGGGTAAACTTACGTCTTTCTATTCTTTCGGAAGGAGTCACTAGTTACATTTCTTTATCTCCTTTTGTTGTCTTACCCTTTCTGATCTCTAGAGAAGTTCTTGTAATCTCTATGTTTCCCTTGTAAAGTAAGTTTCTACCCGAGCTATTTCCTGTCTTTACCATACCTGGATTGTATACCTGGATTGTCTTCGTCTTCTATAATTCTTCTCCACCGTTCTTATGTGTCTTCTTAACATGTTTTTTCTAGAAGTACTGGGTCTATTAGTACTACCACACTAGTGAGTGGATCTCGGTCTGTAGGACCTTACACTGTACTTCACCCGGAATCCTTCGTAGTGATTCTTGTTTCCATCACCTCCACTACCTTAAGGTCAACTCGATAAAGTTTAAGATTTTTTACTACGACACTTTCACGACGTGAGTTATACGGTCGTTTAAACCTTTTGAGTCATCACCGGTGTCCTGACCTTTTCCAGTCAAAAGTAAGGTTAGGGTTTCTTTCCGTTACGGTTTCTTACGAGTTTGATGGTATGTTAAAGTGAGTAGAGTGTGCGATCATTTCATTACGAGTTTTAAGAGATTCGATCCGAAGTCGTCATGTACTCGGTATTTGAAGGTCTACAGGTTCGACCAAAATCTTTTCCCTCTCCTTGGTCTTTAGTTTAATCGTTGTAGACGACCTAGTAATTTTTTCGTTCCCTCAAGGCATTTTTGTAGATAAAGACGAAATAACTGATACGGTTTCGGAAACTGACACACCTAGTGTTATTTGACACCTTTTAAGACTTTCTCTACCCTTATGGTCCGGTGGACTGTAAGCAGAACTCGTTGGACATACGTCCAGTCCTTCGTTGTCAATCTTGACCTGTACCTTGTTGTCTGACCAAGGTTTATCCTTTTCCTCATGTAGTTCCGACATATAACAGTGGGATGACTAAATTGAATGTACGTCTTATGTAGTACTCTTTACATACACGACCTACTTCGTGTTCGACCTTAGTTCTGAAAGCCCTCTTTATAGTTATTGGAATCTATACGTCTACTATAGTGGTATACCGTCTTTTACTTCTTCTTGATTTCTCGGAGGACTACTTTCACTTTCTCCTCTCACTCTTTCAACCGAATTTCGAGTTGTATGTCTTTTGATTCTAGTACCGTTGGCGAGGGTAGTGAAGTACCGTTTATCTACCCCTTTGTCACCTTTGTCACCGACTGAAATAAAAAGACCCGAGGTTCTAGTAACGTCTACCACTAACATCGGTACTCTAATTTTCTACGAATGAGTGACCTTCCTTTCAATACTGGTTGGATCTGGCATATAACTTTTCGTCTCTGTAATGAAACGGTTGTTTCTAGACAGATCAGTTCCGATACCAAAAAGGTCACCAGTACATACCTACACTCTCAACCTGACACTTCTCCCGACTCGCGGTTTCTTAACTACGAAAACTTCACACCACAACCTCTTCTGAGAAGTCTCAGGGAACCTGACGTTCCTCTAGTTTGGTCAGGAAAGATTTCCTCTAGTCGGGACCCACAAGAAACCAAAAAAAAAAAAAAAAAAAAAAAAAA
>SJYO01037955.1:33713095-33868800 GCA_006410555.1 Capra ibex
ATAAACTTACTCTAGGAACGACCCATGTCATTAGACCCGACATCCAATAACAGAAAGTAGTGAAATTCATACAGAACGGTAAGGGAGGACCGGACGAGGACCGGACTTCTCAAAGATAACTTTCTAGTCGACCCTTAGGGGAACACACAATAAACAACAAAAAGGGAACGACGAAAATTATAAACAAGACACACAAACTAGAAACAATTAAACTAATTATCCACAGAACCCCACAAAGCGGAACCCAAATAGGATAAACCTTGAGAGACACAAAGAACCTGAACCCACTAATAAAGGAAGGGGTTAAATCCCTTCAAAAGTTGATAATAGAGGAGTTCCTAAAAGAGTACTAGAAAGAAAGACAGAAGAAGAAGACCCTGAGGATATTAAGCTTACAACCTCACAAAGTATAACAGGACCTCCAGAGACTCTAACAGGAGTAAAGAAAATTAAGTAAAAAGAAAAAAGGAGAGACTAAGTAAATAAAGATGGTAAGATAGAAGATAAAGTGATTAGGATAGAAGACGGAGGCAATAAGATGATTAACAACGGAGGTCTCACAAAGACTAGAGTAAATAACGTAATAAGTAATATAAAACTGAGAAAAAATAAAGAAGATCCAGGAACAATTTGGAAAGAACGTAGAAGAGTTAGGAACAGAGATCCGATAAATAGACACTAAGGTAAAACTAAAGTTCTAAAACCTAGTAAAAGTGATAGTTATAAGCCTTAAGGAAGAGGCCATCTAAGGGATGAAGAAGGAGAAAACAAACCAAACCACCCGTTGAGAGGACAAGGAAATGGACGACTCATAAGGAGACAGAGAAGTAGAACCAATGTAACGACGCAAACCCCACCGGAAAAATATAAGACCCTTAAACACCTCAAGAGAAATAATACCTCGAAGGAGTGACACCCACCCCAAGATAGTCACCGAACAGTTCCAAAGGACCAATCCCTCCGAACACAACCTCAAGACCACCCACCTCGACCCAAAGAAGAGAGACCTAACGTCACCTCACTGGGCATTACCCAATACTCTGTAGTTTCCAAAACCTTATTGAAACTCGACGGACATATAACTGCGAGTCCCCTCACAAGGACACAACGACCTCTTAAACGTACCATACAGAACAAAACCTTGAACAACCGGGAACCCACCTCGAACCAAAGCCAAATCCATACTTCCGTAAACTACTCGAGGATAACGAATTACAAGGGACTTAAGTTCTCAAGAGATTACAAAAGTCCGAAACCTAAATTCGGAGGACGAAGACCAAAAGTCAAAATAAAAATGTCATCGGAGATCTGAAGAGGTAGATATGTCGTGGCTACTATTTTGTAGATCCAATTTCTACTTTTCAAAGAGGTGTAACTCCCTGTGAGTCTCTCCAAGTGACTCAATGTTCCTCTTCTCTTCTACCTCCCCCATCGATCTCCATTGACCTTACTCTACGTCACTCTAGTTTTCTCCTCTCTCGTTCGATCGGTCATCAGTGAAGGAATACACGCGAGATATCAGACCTGGTGAGTCTCCATAAATGCCTCAATATGTCCCTTCTCCTCTCCCTCCTTCATCTGTCTCCACCGGCCCTCCTATTCTCTCTCCTTACTCATCCTCTCTCTGTTTAGGACGGTCATTGGTCAAGGAATCCACAAGAGGTGGCAGACCTTGTGTGTCTCTAAGTGTCTCAACCTATCTCTTCTCTACCCCCTCTTTTCTCTGTCTCCGGTGGACCACCTCTTTTTCCTCTCAGGTTTCCTCCTCTCTCACCAGTTCGGTCATTAGACCGAGAGTCCATTTGAACCCATCACTTCAAACCCAAAAATTTACATGTTTTAACTGTTGTTTTTGGATTCTCGTTTCTAATTTTTAGATCTCATCTCCAACCTAAAAGTTTTTATGTTATAATTTCTTTTCTTCGGCTTCCTTTTTCCTTCTTTCTTTTTTTTTTGTTCTTAATGATTTTGTTTTGTTTTGTTTTTTTTGTGGTTGTTGGTATGTTTCTGATATATACCACAAACGGAATTTTTTTTTTTCAGAAAAAAATTTTTTTATCATTATCATCCAATATCTTTATTTTTAATCTCCTCTTTATCTTCTGAATTGTTAATTTTTTCAATCTTTCTTTTTCTTTTTTCTTTTTGTTTTGTTTTGTTTTTTTTCCTTACTAAAATTTTTATCATTTTTATATGACCGGGAAGAGACTACAACACCCGGTACACCCTAGTGAAGGTTCCACCAAGGGAGACAAATTGAAGAAGACAAACGACCAAAAAATCCGAGTGATCAAGTCAGCACGACACCCCTCCCCCCTACGACGTTTGTTTATCGTGACAGTACACGTGTGTCACAGAGTCGGGGTGAACTGGACAGGGAAGAGCGCCGCGTGTTTGGAGAGGCCGAGATGCTACGAGTCGGCCCTTGGCAGACCCCGGCCGGGATCCGACGCACGTGAAGGGGCCCAGGTTCGGCGAGTCCAAGCCACGAGTCCGTCGGCAGTCTCCGTGTCTAAGCCGACCCTGACACGAAACACGGGAAGGGTCCAGGCTCATCGAGTCCTCAAACCGCTCGCGCTAGCGGCGTCGAACAGTGGAAAAGACGGCGACGACGAGTCGAAAGACCCACCTGGCGACCACGGGGGGCACTCCGTCTAACACTGACAGGTCGTGGGGGTCTTCAGAATCGTTTCTTCGGACGAACGTCAATCCATGCATTTCAGAGAGGCCCAGACGTTAACGGGGAAAGGCCAGGAAAGNCGCACGTGAAGGGGCCCAGGTTCGGCGAGTCCAAGCCGCGAGTCCGTCGGCAGTCTCCGTGTCTAAGCCGACCCTGACACGAAACACGGGAAGGGTCCAGGCTCATCGAGTCCTCAAACCGCTCGCGCTAGCGGCGTCGAACAGTGGAAAAGACGGCGACGACGAGTCGAAAGACCCACCTGGCGACCACGGGGGGCACTCCGTCTAACACTGACAGGTCGTGGGGGTCTTCAGAATCGTTTCTTCGGACGAACGTCAATCCATGCATTTCAGAGAGGCCCAGACGTTAACGGGGAAAGGCCAGGAAAGTCGAGACCAACGGACAGGGGCCGTCCCCTACCAGACGTCGGCCGAATAAGGCAAGGTAGGAAACAAGACACGAGCCAGGACCACCACAGAATACAAGCTCGAAAAGCGCACCATCGATAGGGTGTCAGACCAAACGATCGGGTTCAATCTAGCAAGACCAAAGGGCACTTCGCAAGGACGGGCTAAGAATGTTTCGTGACGTCGGGCGCGGAAGGGTCACCGCCTACGTCCGCAGACACGACGAAAAGGCGACCCCCTCAATGACAACCCGAACATTAGAGAACCAAAATTAATAAATAAATAAAAAGGAAGGACAATACAACGGGAGACACAAAGGTTCCGAGTGGTGTCTGAGCCGTCCCTCTCACAAAGGACCACAAACCTTTGGAGAGAAGAATTTTAAGGGAAGGGGCCCTGCCCGAAGGGAAGGGCCCTACCTCGAGGGAGGGGTGGAGGAAACAGAGGAAAAAGTAGAAAATATAAAAAAGGATGGACAAAAACTTCTGTTACCAGACGAAAAGACCAACGGACTACAGGAGACGGTCGGATGTCTTCAACAAAACACCTCAAACGAGCCGCAACTTTACAAGAAAACTCCTTAAACACTCCCTCTTTCACCAGAAGGGTAGGATAGGGAGGCGGTAGAAATGTCAAGGGGAGGCCCACAAGAAACCTTTCTTACTACAATTTCGACTTCCAAGTCATGAAACCGGTAGAGTACGCTTCTCAACTGAGTAACCTTTTCTGAGACTACGACCCTCCCTAACCCCCGACCTCCTCTCCCCCTGCGGTCTCCTACTCTACCGACCTACCGTAGTGACTGAGCTACCCGCACTCAGACTCACTTGAGGTCTTCAACCACTACCTGTCCCTCCGGACCACACGACACTAAGTATCCCAGTGTCTCTCAGTCTGTACTGATTCGCTGAATTGACTTGACGTNAACCTTTTCTGAGACTACGACCCTCCCTAACCCCCGACCTCCTCTCCCCCTGCGGTCTCCTACTCTACCGACCTACCGTAGTGACTGAGCTACCTGCACTCAGACTCACTTGAGGTCTTCAACCACTACCTGTCCCTCCGGACCACACGACACTAAGTATCCCAGCGTCTCTCAGCCTGTACTGATTCGCTGAATTGACTTGACGTGACCTGATGTTCCTCTAGGTCAGTCAAGAAGGATTTCCTCTAGTCAGGATCCACAAGTAACCTTCCTGACAACAACTTCGACTTTGAGGATATGAAATCGGTGGACTACACTTCTCGACTCAGTAAACTTTTCTGGGATTAGGACCCTTTCTAACTTCCGTCCTCCTCTTCCCTATTGTCTTCTACTCTACCAACATACAGTAGAGACTGAGTCACTTGTAACCAAACCCATTTGACGGTCTCAACCACTACCCGTCCCTCCAGACCACACGACGCCAAGTACCCCAGAGTTTCTCAGCCTGAACTGACTCACTCGCTTGACTTGACTTGGTCTGGGTGAGGTCATTATATGTAAGATTCTATAGTCCTAATGAGTCTACCTAAAGTCCTTCCTCTTTGACAGGAGTTCGTCCTATGTAATAACAAGATATTAGGGATCGTGTCTCAAATTTGACTCAACAAACACACATTAATAGTCAAAGCCCAAATTTCTTTTTTACAAAATACACTGATTCCTTACATCTCTCTCTTTTTACTTTCAAACAGGAAAGGAGGGGGAACTCTTAAGGTCTGGGGACAGAGGAGGAACTCTTGGGATCTGGGGAGAGAGAGTCCCTGGGGGCCTGAAGAATAGTTGAACGAATCCTTATCTGACAGTGGTGGTAGTGGGACTATGGTTTTAGTCTGTTTCGTTGTGTTATTTTCTTTTGATGTCCGGTCATATTGACTACTTGTATCTACGTTTTTAGGAGTTGTTTTAAAAATCGTTTGTCTTAAGTCGTTGTGTAGTTTTCGATTATCTGGTACCAGTTCAACCCAAATAAGGTCCTTACGTTCCTAAGAAGTTATATACGTTTAGTTACACTATGTGGTATAATTGTGTAACTTTCTATTTATGGTATACTATTAGAGATATCTATGTCTTTTTTGGAAACTGTTTTAAGTCGTGGGTAAATACTAATTTTGAGAAGTTTATTACCCGTATCTTCCTTGGATGGTGTTGTATCAATTTCCAGTATATACTATTCGGACGTCGTTTGTAATAAGAGTTACCACTTTTTGACTTTCGTAAGGGGGATTCTAGTCCTTATTCTGTTCCCACAGGTGAAAGTCGTGATAATAAGTTGTATCAAGACCTTCAGGATCGATGACGTAAGTCTCTTCTTTTTCTTTATTTTCCTTAGGTCTAGTCTTTTCTTCTTCATTTTCACAGTAACAGACGTCTACTGTACTATGACATGTATCTTTTGACATTTCTATTATAGTCTTTTAATGATCTCGATTAGTCACTTAAATCGTTTCAACGTCTTATGCTTTAGTTATGTGTTTTTAGTGAACGTAAAGATATATAATTATACTTTTTAGTCTTTCTCTTTAGTTTCTTATTTAAGGTAAGTGGTAACGTTGTTTTTCTTAATTTATAGATCCTTATTTGAAGGGATTCCTCTGTTTTCTTGGTATGTGTCTTTTAATATTCTGTGACTATTTTCTTTAGTTTCTGTTGTATTTGTCTACCTCTCTATCAGGTACAAGGACCCATCCTTCTTCTTTATAACACTTTTACTGATATGATGGTTTACGTTTGAAATCGAGTCACTCTAAGGGATAGTTTAATGTTTACCGTAAAAAGTGTCTTGATCTTCTTTTTTAAAGTGTTAAGTATACTTCTGTGTTTTCTGGGACTTATCGGTTTCGTCAGGACTCTTTCTTCTTACCTCGACCTCCTAAGTTGGAAGGACTGAAGTCTAATATGATGTTTCGATGTCAGAAGTTCTGTCATACCATGACCGTGTTTTTGTCTTTACATCTGGTTACCTTGTTCTACCTTTCGGGTCTTTGTTTGAGTACGTGGATACCCATGGAATCAAAACTGTTTCCTCCGTTCTTATATATTACCCCGTTTCTGTCGTAGACTTTATTTACCACGACCCTTTTAACCTGGTGATGGACATTTTCTTACTTTAATCTTGTGAAGGATTATCGTATGTGTTTCTATTTGAGTTTTACCTAATTTCTGGATTTACATTCTTTTTCACTCTTTTTCCGGATTTATCTGTAAAGAGGTTTCTTCGGTATGTCTACCGATCGTTTATGTACTTTTTACGAGTTGTAGCGAGTAATAATCTCTTTACGTCTAGTTTTGGTATTACTCTATAATGGAGTGTGGCTAGTCTTACCGGTAGTAGTTTTTCAGATATTTGTTATTTACGACCTCTCCCACACCTCTTTTCCCTTGGGAGAACGTGAGAACCACCCTTACATTTAATTATGTCGGTGATACCTTCTACTATATCTCTAAGGAATTTTTGATCCTTATTTTGGTGGTATACTGGGTCGTTAGGGTGAGGATCCGTATATGGGACTCTTTTAGTTTTGACTTTTTCTGTGTACATGGCGTCACAAGTGACGTCGTGAGAAATGTTATCGATCTTACACCTTTGTTGGATCTACAGGTAACTGTCTACTTACCTATTTTTACAACACGACTGTGTATGTGTTACATTATAAGTCAAGTCAAGTCAGCGAGTCAGCACAGGCTGAGAAACACTGGGGTACTTAGCGTCGTGCGGTCCGGAGGGACAGGTAGTGGTTGAGGGCTTCAAGTGAGTCTAAGTCCAGGTGGCTCAGTCACTACGGTAGGTCGGTAGAGTAAGAGACAGCAGGGGAAGAGGAGGACGGGAGTTAGGGAGGGTCGTAGTCTCATAAAAGGTCACTCAGTTGAGAAGCGTAGTCCACCGGTTTCATGACCTCAAAGTCGAAATCGTAGTAAGGAAGGTTTCTTTAGGGTCCCGACTAGAGGAAGTCTTACCTGACCAACCTAGAGGAACGTCAGGTTCCCTGAGAGTTCTCAGAAGAGGTTGTGGTGTCAAGTTTTCGTAGTTAAGAAACCGTGAGTCGGAAGAAGTGTCAGGTTGAAAGTGTAGGTATGTACTGGTGACCTTTTTGGTATCGGAACTGATCTGCCTGGAATCAGCCGATTCTTTACAGAGACGAAAACTTATATGACAGATCCAACCAGTATTGAAAATGAATCGGTATTTTTCCTTGTGTAAACTCAGTCAAGACTACTCCACCTACTTGGATCTTGGATAACATGTCTCACTTCACTCAGTATTTCCCTTTCTATTTATGGTATAAGATTGTGTACATATACCTTAGATCTTTTTGTCATAACTTCTTAAATAAATGTCCCGTCGTTAGCTCTTTCTCTGGATCTCTTATCTGAATACCTGTACCCCTCTTCTCTCCTCACCGACTCTACATACCTTTCTCATTGTTCCTTTGAATATATTGGTGTACATCTTATCTATCGGTTGTCTTAAACGGCATACCGAGTCCTTTGAGTTTGTCCCGGAGACATAGTTGGATCTCCCTACCCTACCCCTCTCTCTACCCTCCCTCCAAGTTTATCTCCCCTATATAAATATGGATACCGACAAAGTACAACTCCAAACTGTTTTTTTGTTTTTTTAGACATTTTGTTAATAAGAAGTTATTTTTTATTTAATTTTTTTACGACATGTATTAATTTTATAAAAGTCTGTCCAAATTTACTTATATACTCACTTCTACGTCATTTTCCTTGTACCGTAAATTTTACCTATAGACGAGATTCTTTGTGAGGTCGAATATCGGCGTTTATAAAACTTTAACTGTTGTACGTGTTTTACATGGAACAGTGGAGAGAGTCTCTTTCGGATAGTCATTGACCGAGTAATTAAACTGGATAATACCGTAAAGAATACAGGAATTCAAGGATACTGGAGGAGCTTCCGAGTAAACCGGAACTTCGTGGTGTCCCACTTTTTTTTTTCAGAGTCTTAATTAGCTCTACAATGGTCTCACGAAAAAAAAGAAATATCCCCGGATCATTTAACAGTCGAATAGGAACTTTCTTATCGGAGGTGGTATTAGAAAAAGGGATACTGTCTCCACTTCTTCGTCTCTTTCCCCAACACTTTAACGACGGTCCGTGACCCAAAGGAGGGATTAGGAACAGAGGGAAAGTTGGTCCGTGTCTTTTTAGATCTCAAGTTTATAAATCTATTAGAGTCCACTTCCTTACGTCTAGATGAGTAAGGAAGATCTCAAAGTTCAATTCCTGACTTATTGACCTGTGTTATCCGGTCAGTTCACAGAAAGTAGTGATCACTCTCTTAGTTTAGACTGAGTCGGATTTTTAGGTACATTTTGTTAATTCTTTCATGTTTTACGTAAAAATAATGTTTTATAACATTATTAGAATTTCGACACGAAAGAACTTACGTATACTAGATTACTCTTTCATTAATCAATAGATACATACTAATGAAACTAAATACAGATTCTTCACAGTGTACATACCCGTTCATCCTACCCTGTCGTAATTCCACGTTTATCTAGACAAAATTATGAATTTTTTTAGAGATATGCTTGATAAAAAGATCTGCCACCGGTGAACGAGGACTCCACCGACTAAGAAAATGGATCAACAATACAGACTTTTTAATTACGAACGAGACGTTGATATTTTGTCGGACATTCACTTTCGTCGAGACGGTTGTAACAGACTCAGTAATCTTCTCAGTTGGGCAACAAGAGACAGGAAAGACGCACCGACTTAAAGGAATTACTGGTTAAGTAACACACAGAAGTTCGTACTGTGGACTTTTCGACACTAGAGAAATTACTTCCTAGGTAATCAGAAAGTTCTTACACTTGTACACTTCAACTTTTTGGATAAGTTATTCCATAGAGGAACTTTCTTGAGATTAGTACGACCCTTTGTGTAAATGTGTTTTATATTGAAGAAGTACGTACAAATCGACTCGTCTTACCAAAGACTTCAGTGTAATCGACTGAAGTCTCTTCTTCTTCTCTCCTTGTGTCTGACTCTTGTTGTGTCTGAGTCAAATGATTTATGAAGGGTAAAAGTATTTCAACGATTTTACGGTGAAAAGTTAGGTGTAAATATATATCGTCTTGTAAGAAAGAATCTTGTATTCGGTAACACGTCAGGAGAAAGACATAAGAAACTTGGAACCGTCGTGTGTCAGAGGTTCTAAGGTACTAGTATCTGTCAGTGGGACGACAACACACGTTACATGACGAAATATGTTTAGAAAGACCACGGTGACCTTCACTGAGGGTCCTCTGTTTCGGGTTCTTGCTGGGACTCAAAATGGAGAAACATATAAGTCAAGACGTAAAGTAGAAACGTCAAGATTTGGATAAGTTTCCAGAAAGACAAACTCGAAGATTTTAAATCGTATAGGAGACGACTTAGAGCTCTCCTTTTTCTACATTAATATTATGTGTTTAACGAGGACGAGACGTGTAATTGCGTCACTATCCTTTATCCTCAAAAAGTTATATTTTTATCAAAAAAGGAAATAAAGTGAATAAATTTTTATTACGTCATATAGTCCTTAATTAAAATTCTATCAGTTCATACTAACTAGTGGTAATTCAGTGAAAATGATTCCTTTTATTGAGTTATATGAAAGATATAGTATCCTCCCCTTTATTTCATATAAAGTAAAATTATCTCTTTATATTAAAACAGGGTGTCACATCAACCTATTCACTATATCCTTCCATAGAGTATTATACCAAAATAACATAAAAGGGGATTTCAACGTATTATAGACTAAAGTATTTACACGAATGGACGTCTTAGTAGACTGATCAAAGAGACTCATATAAGGTATCAAAGGTAACTCATACAAGTGAACCCTCTAAAGATGAGATGATAATTAAAAATACTCCAATTTATAAACCTATGTCTAACAAACTTTTCTTGATCTCAATTATTCCTCAAACCATTCGTTTCTCAACCAGACAATGGGTTGAAAGGGGTCAGTCCTTCCCAACTACGATTATCAAAACTAATGAACAGTCCACTTTCATAATTAAATATTTACGACAATACCGATTCCAGAACGAACTCGTCTCGGGGCATATACACCTGTATAGACCCGTACAGACTTCGGGTCGTCCCGTGACAGGTAAACCACGGACTTCCCGACTCCTTTAAAGGACCCTTCCTACGGAAGGAACTCCCTTTTTTTCTCCCTCTGTCACTTCGGCCTGTGTTATTGTGTCTGAATTAGAAGTCTTCCTTCCTCCCTAAAACTCAAGTCGAACCTCAGAACGACAGACGTGTACTAAACAAAAGATCAGATCTCAGGGTACCTGAGGAAGGATACCCAAGACTGGACACTTGGGTACAAACATTTTCGGGTTCACCCGTACTCCTTCCTGTCGAAACTTATTTTTGACTTCCTCGACTCACTGACCATAAGAGAGTCTGTGGTAAACAAAACCATGATGTGATTATCTACACCGTTATATGTTTTTCATCCTTCTCCTTATAGGTGGGTGAAACATTTTCTATTTTGTTTTGGGTGTTTTGGGTTTAACAACGACAAACTAACGACGTTCTCGGGTACACATTTTACCACCCTGTTCCATCTGTCATTAAATCGAATCGTCTTTACATAGTGAAACAATTTCCTAAATCCCCTTCTCCGGTAACACTCACCCTACCCCTCACCCCTTCTTTTATTTTACTCAGTAACTCCGATGAAAGTAGTACTAACTAAAGACACTACCACTTGTTACACGAATGAACGAGAAGAGGTGAAAATGTAATAATTTTACCCACAATCTTGGTGAACAAGTGACAGTACAAATCACCCATCACTTTGAACTTTCTAAATAAACGAAGTTAAAAAATTTACTACAGATAAAAAAATTGAATAAATCCTATACGGAGTCAAGTCAAGTCAGCGAGTCAGTACAGGTTGAGAAACTCTGGGGTCCCTGACGTCGTACGGTCCGAAGGGACAGGTAGTGGTTGACGACGTCGAACGAGTTTAAGTACAGGTAGTTCAACCACTACGATAGGTTTGTAGAGTAGGAGACAGCAGGCGAAGAGGAGGACGAAAGTTAGAAAGGGTCGTGGTCCTAGAATAGGTCACAATTAAGAAGTGTAGTCCATTGGTTTCATAACCTCAAAGTCGTAGTCGTAGTCAGGAAGGTTACTTATAAGTCCTGACTAGAGGAAATCCTACCTGACCAACCTAGAGGAACGTCAGGTTCCCCGAGAGTTCTCAGAAGAGGTTGTGGTGTCAAGTTTTCGTATCTAAGAAGTCGTGAGTTGAAAGAAATATTAGGTTGAGAGTGTAGGTATATGTTGGTGACCTTTTTGGCATCGAAACTGATCTGCCTGGAAACAGTCGTCTCATTACAGGGACGAAAAATTATACGACAGATCCAACCAGTATCGAAAAGAAGGTTCCTCGTTTACAGAAAATTAAAGTACCGACGTCAGTGGTAGACGTCACTATAACCTCGGGGGGATTTCATGTCAGACAGTGACAAAGGTAACACAGGGGTAGATAAACGACATTTCACTACCCTGGCCTCCGGTACTAGAATCAGAAGACTTACAACTCAAAAGTATTTATCCTATACAGACAAATACTTTTTAGAAAGGAGAATCGTAACTTTACCATTCTTTTGTGTAATGGGGTGGGGTTTGTACCGTACCTATAGATAAGATTTGACCTCTCACACACCTTAGATTCAACCGACCTGAGGAGTGAGTGGACTCAGGGGGTTTTACAATCGGAGTTTAGTAGGAAATTGTGTCCCAAAGAACTGGAACCAAAATAACTGTGAAAGCTGAACTTTCAAGAAACAAAACCCTTTGAACGGGACACATAACATAATACACATCGTCGAAGGGACTGGAGGTGAGTGATCTGTGAACACCGGGTGTGAGGGTGGGGAGTCAAAACAATGTTATTTTTTACAGGGGTTCTGTAACGGTCCCCTCCCCTCCTTTTTAATGGGGTCCAACGCTTAATTATGATTTTACATTGTGTCATATGATTAAACTCCAATTATGAAATACTTTACAAAAACTTGTGGATATGTCTGACACTGTGATTGATGATCATTACTACACAATAATTTATATTTGACTCCATATAATTCTGGAAATTCACAAAGGAACTTGTAAACAAGTAAACTTAACTTGTGACAACTAAACCTTCATCAAACCTCGTAAGGTGGTTGTCCTCTTTCCTTTCTGACTGTACATCCTTCACACCTTCGTTTCTTTTCTTCAATTAACTAACCGATATTTAATTTCGGAATCAATTCAATCCGACGGACACTAACCAACAGAAATCACAAAAGTAAAGTATTGGAACTCCGTATATGTCCGAACCTAAAACCAAACGAATTTATCTGTAGGTACCGTAATATCGGGTGAGTTAGATCAACAGAGACATAAATCAATTAAATCGTCACGAAATCGTGACGAAGACAATGTTTGAAAGACATTTCCCTGTTTATAATTCATAAAATCGGAGACACCCGGGGTATCAGAGACAACGGTGTTGAGTTAAGACGATAACATCTCGTTTACTTATGTACTTAACCGACATAAAGTTATTTTAATAATGTATAAAACCAAGTTTCCCGACGACAAACAGTTGAAGAGACGATATTCTTTTTGATTGTGTTGTATGACGTACATGATTTGATATAGTTTAGTAACCTAGAGGGTTTGAGGTTTCGATTACATGTCTTGTTTATTTAATTTTTACACCATGTAAGAAAATACATATGTCTAGTGGAAAGTGAGAATCTTTTACTTTTAGTAAGACGTTATCTTAAACACTTAAAATAAAAAACAGTAAAGTCGAAATAATAACGTTGCCGTCCGACTTACTTTTCTCACTGACAAAAATTTATGAAAATTTCGGGTTACGTTACAAATGACTTTTCATTCCTTTTGGTTTACCCTACTTGTCTTAATAACAACACTTTGTTTACTTACACACCTCTCTTTATCTTCACGAAATTATCATATAACCTTTCGTAAAATTTTGAGTACTAGTATGATAAACGGATTTATTGTGAATAATTTCACCCTGGTCAATTTTTTCCGGTCCGGTGGAAACACGACGACGATATACCTCCTATATCACTCTACCAGAACGGTAGTCTCCAGTACAAAATATTCCCCTGATTGAGACGGATCTCTAAAGATCTCTGTTTATTTTAGGTTTAAAATCTCTCCATGAGAATGGTGAAGAGGGATGGACGTTTTGAGGGAGAAATGGGAGAGAAAGGGGGGAGGGAAGAAAGGAAGGAAAGAAAGGTCATATCTCTAAGTTCTCTTCAAACTCAAGTTGGGTACAGTAACCTGAGACCGCAAGAAGAGTCCAGAGACCCCCAAGACTTCCTACCGAATACAAAGAATTAAGTAGAAACCCAAGTCGACGTCGACAGTTAAACTACTCAGTAAGTGGTAAGTCTCACATGACAGGACAACATCGAAACCACAAGGTTTACAGTGTTCTAAGGAAAAGGAGTAAAAGGGGTGTGAAGAAGGGGTGATTGTTCGGGCGTACATATCACTGGAAATAATCACCAAACTTATCTACATCCTTCGTAACATTACGTTGGTTAAATATTAACTAATAATCTGTTAAGTAACAACAAGTCAACGATTCATCAAAGGCTAAGGAACGTTGGGGCACCTGACGTCGTGGAATCCGAAGGAGTAGGAAGTGATAGAGAGTCTCAAACGAGTCTGAGTACAGGTGACTCAGTCACTACGGTAGGTTGAGAGAGTAGGAGACAGTGGGGAAAGAGGAGTACGGGATTTTGAAAAGGTCGTAGTCCCAGAAAGGGTTACTCAACTGAAAAGTGTAATCCACCGGTTTCATAACCTTAAAGTCGTAGTCAGGAAGGTTACTTATAAGTCCCAACTAGAAGAAATCCTAACTGACCAAACAAGAGGAACGTCAGGTTCCCTGAGAGTTCTCAGAAGAGGTCATGATGTCAAGTTTTCGTAGTTCAGAACCACGAGTCGGAAGAAATCCCCGAAGGATCCACCGAGATCCCCATTTCTTGGACAGACGTAACTTCCTCTGTATTCTCTGGACCCAAACTAAGGACCCAGTTCTTCTAGGGGACCTCCTCCCGTACCGTAGGGTGAGGTCATAAGAACGAACCTCTTAGGGTACCTGTCTCTTCGAACCGTCCGATACCAGGTATCTCAGTGTTTCTCAACCTGTGTGTGTGTATCAAAAAAAATACCAGGTTGAGAGTGTAGGTATGTACAGATGACCTTTTTGGTATCGAAAATAATATACCTGGAAGCAACCGTTTCACGATAGAAACGGAAAATTATGCGATTCAAACAGTATAGAAAGGAAGATTCCTCGTTCGTAGAAAATTAAAGTACCGACGTCAGTGTCAGGTGTCACTAAAACCTCGGGTTCTCTTCTTTTAGACAGTGACGAAGGTGAAAGGGGGGAAGGTACACGGTACTTTACTACCCTGGTCTACGGTACTAGAATCAAAAAAACTCAAATTTCGGTCCAAAATGTGACAGAAGAAAGTGAGAGTAGTTCTCCGAGAAATCAAAGAGAATCTAAAGACGGTAAACTCACCATAATAGACGTATAGACTCCAACAACTATAAAGAGAGACGTTTGAACTAAGGTCGGGTTGTAAAACGTATAACATGAGACGTATCTTCAATTTATTCGTTCCACTGTCATATGTCGGAACTACATGAAGAAAGGGACAAAACTTGGTCAGGTAACCAGGTACAGACCAAGATTGACAACGAAGGACCGGACGTATGTCCAAAGAGTCCTCTGTCCATTCTACCAGACCATAAGGATAGAGAAATTTTTTAAAAGTGTCTTAAAGGTGATACTTGATCAGGTAGGACCCACCGGGACGTACCGTACCGAGTATCGAAGTGACTCAAGACGTTCGGGGAAACGGTACTGTTCCGACAATAGGTACTTCCCCTATATTAAGTACATAGGAGACTTGATAGGATATAAGGTATTAGAGGTTCTATAAACGGAGAGTGGTTTAGAGAGAGAGAAGAGATCCGGAGACCTTTGTATAGAGGATGAAGGGTGGGGGTTTAGAGAAGGTGAAATAATTCTCTTCGTAAGACCCGGAGAGGCTCGGCTTGGGACTTATACCTATTGGGTGGGTATGGGACACGAACTGTGACCCAGTAGTCGAGACTGACAATGATTAAAAAGGTGGTAGACATTCCTCTTTCTTCATTAGTTAACTCAATAAAGAGGGGTCACACTTAATTGAAAGGAATCTTCCTTCTTCGTCAGAATAAATCACAAAACAACTTCCGATTTAGAGGTAATAATTCATACGTAAACATTTGGTATCGTGTCTACTTTAAATCTAAAATAGATAAACAAAAACGAACAAAAAAAAAAAAAAATGAAATAAATAACAAAGGGACGGTAACCAGTGGATACGTTTCTACTATTCCAGGATAACTAGTACTTTACCCTTCCTTACTGGTATCCTATCGATACTTTCGGAAAAGGTTTTAACAACAAACACAATATGAATGAGAACCGTTCTGTTACTCTGCTGATTTTTCAGACCTAAATAAAAACTTTTGACGATAAAGTCCGAATTTTCTTTTAACATAAAATGAATATCCTCAAATGAGAAAGGAGGAAGGAGAAAAAAAAGGGGGGAGTTAACTTTCACTTGTTCATTCGTGAATTAACTTATTAAATCCGGAGTTTAAGGGAAATAAAATAAAATAAAATAAATAAAAAAAATTAAAAATTTTAAAAAAATAAAAAATTTAAAATAAATAAATAAAAAAAAACAAACTGTTCAAGAAAATACTTAGAACCTGGATGACAATGTAAAATCCTTATATGTTGAGATCGTAATCACTTTACACAGACACTCCATGTGATAAAGTTGGCTATAGACAAATGATAAACCGACACGTGTGTGAGAACAGTACTGGCGTGGGTCAGTACACACGCGTGAGACAGCACAGAGTGAGAAACACTGGGGTATCGAGGAGACGGGTACCTTAAAAGGTCCGTTCTCATGACCCAACGGTAAAGGAAGAGGTCTCCTAGAAGAACTTGGTCCCTAACTTGAAGACAGTGAACCGAGAGGACGTAACCATCCGTTCAAGAAATGGGTGACTCGGTGTCCCCTTCGGGTAATAAACCGACATGAACAGAACCAACGTCGAACGACCGAAGAGGCCAACACTTCATACCCAAAGGGAGACCAACACCGTCCACCTTAGAATGAGTCGTTAGGTCGGGTGTAGGCGGTGTAACCTTCCGTCTAAGAAGTGGTGACCTGATGGTTCCTTCAGGAGGTTCACTAAATACACTACGTTTAAGAATTGAATTCTGAAATAAAATAAATAAATAAAAAAATTATAAAAAATAAAAAATTAAAAAAAAATAAAAAATTTAAAATTTTAGAAATTAAGAATGTACGCAAGGGTTTGTACTTGGGGGGAGGGTGGAGGGAGGGGTGTTGTAGAGAGACCCAGTAGGGGTACGTGGTCGGGGTTCGTTCGACGTGGGATGCAGTCTGTACCTGACCGCTAAGTTAAGAATGTACTGTCATATGTACAATCTTAAGGGTAAGAGGGTTTAGTAGGGTGGGAGAGGGAGAGGGAGACTCAGGTTTTCAGGCAATATGTGTAGACACAGAAAAAAGGACAGAACGTATGTCCCAGCAGTAACGGTAGAAGGATTTAAGGTATATATACACAATCATATGACATAACCACAAAAAGAAAGACCGAATGAAGTGAGACATATTAACCGAGGTCAAAGTAGGTAGAGTAGTCTTGACTAAGTTTACTTAAGAAAAAGTGCCGACTCATTATGAGGTAACACATATACATGGTGTCGAAAGAATAGGTAAGAAAGAACAGGTAAGACGACTACCTGTAGATCCAACAAAGGTACAGGACCGATAATATTTGTCACGACGCTACTTGTAACCCCATATACACAGAGAAAGTAAAGACCAAAGGAGTCACACATACGGGTCGTTACCCTAACGACCCAGTATTCCATCAAGATAAACGTTAAAAAATTCCTTAGAGGTGTGACAAGAGGTATCACCGACATGATCAAACGTAAGGGTGGTTGTCACATCCTCCCAAGGGAAAAGAGGTGTGGGAGAGGTCGTAAATAACGAACGTCTAAAAACCTAACGTCGGTAAGACTGACCACACTTCACCATGGAGTAACACCAAAACTAAACGTAAAGAGATTATTACTCACTACAACTCGTAGAAAAGTACACAAACAATCGGTAGGTATACATTTAAGGGAAATAAAATTTGAAATGTATATTCTAGTAGGAACAGGATGAATTAAAATTGAAAACTTCTAGGTAATATGTCTTTTCAACCTCTCTTAAAAAAGACTCTTATTAACGTACTTATCTCTAGATTTTGATCGTACAAATTAAGAACTTTATGACTACCTTTATTAACGTCGTATCAACTCTTCTTCGTCTCGAACCGAGAACCACAATGTTCTTGGGAAAGAAGTTTCAAAACCACAATAAGGATTCACTTTCGGTTCTCGTGACTTAGTCCGACTTCGACCGTTCTTTATACATCATATACTTACCGTAATCTGGACTTTCATAAATATGTTAAACTAGTTCACTCAAGACTTTTTTTCTCTGTATCTTATAAAACGGAAAATATTTTCGAATAAAATTCCTTTAATACATGTAGTACCGGATTCCTTTGAATTGATGTAAGGAAAAACTTTATTTTTCGATGCAATGATGTTACAACTACGATACTTTTGGATATCTTCTCTTTAAGACTAATTTTAATTAAGGACAATGATACCTCCTTTTTCCGTCGGTCCGTTTCATTCTCGTTTTACATCATATACGGAATTTCCTTCTCGTCAAAGTCTGATATTTTAACACTCAGATATCTCCTCCCTTAACCCTAATAAATAAATTGAGTCATTACTTTGAATTTAGATTATATTCATTGTCAAAGATTTCATTGGATTCCACGTCTTGGGAGGTTGACACTTTTAAATTGAGACTTACATAAAATTAAATATTATTCTTCAATATAGAGGTATATAACTGATTGTCTTCAAGTGTTTGTCTTTAAAGGTCTCGTATTTAACTATCTCTGTTCACCTACCGTCTATGTATAAAGTTCCATGAAAACTTTAACTTAATAATAAAATTATGAAGTTTAAAATACTAATCGTACCTTAACTTTAGTGGTCATTTCGAGAATCTCTCCTATTTCCGTTTCTCAAGAAGAAACATATTAAGTCAAGTTAATTAAGTAGTTTATAACAACTCCCGGTCTACTAGAGACCGCGGAAAGTGTCATGGTAGGACCGAACATCTTTAGTACCTAACTAAACGATGGATGAACAAATTTTTCACCAAACTAGTCACGTAAACCTATGTAAAAAGAACGAAAAAGGAGGAGGGAGAAAAAAATGAAAGATCTGTGAAAATAAATAAATAAAAACTGATAAGAGAATCAAGAGGGGGAAGGGGGGAGGAAAAAAATTCTCGTAAAATTGGAGAACCAGACAACACTACTCATCTTGGTTCAGAGAAGAAAGGGTCTTCTAAGAATAGGACTCAGTATCGTACTTACTATGGAATAAAATTGTTCCTAGGGTTCTTGTTCCTTATGGAATAAAATTGTTCATAGGGTTCTTCTCGCCACCAAGACTCTGAAAGGTAAAAGTCACACGTCTGTCACGGATTTAAAGTCAGTGAACATAGAACTTTTACATGCGTCTTTACTCTCCACTTTGTAGGAGATGGGAATTACAAACAAAAGACGAAATAAGGACTACGTAAATGTGTTCCTGTACAACGTGTGTAGTGAAAAATACGTCGTAGTACAATGGAAGTGGGTTCCTGGTCGATGTAGTACGTAATAATGGTGTATTATTTCGACAGTGGTCACAGTCACATAAGATTCGTTTACGGTAAAGGGAAGACATACGGATTTGAAAGAGGAGTTGAAGGAAACGAAGGTGAGAAAGGACTGTCAAGTGATAGGTGTCCCTTTGACCTTACAAGCAATTGTCATACTCAGTCCAAACGAGATTTGTGTTGTTTCAAAAGGGTACCATCAATTCTAGGATTGTACTAAATCTGGGACGGAGGAACTGGAGTACAGTAAGACGAAGGGGAGAACACGTGTTATGTGGGGTCCTAGTGGTCGAAATAAAGTCAAGGAGGTCCTCCGGACAAGGAACCACCCACCAAGAGAAAGGAGGGTAGTAAGGTCCTGACGACGAATCAGTGATTTTACAACCAGTATAACACAGTAGACATCTCTCCGAGTGGGGTTGGTTAGGTAGACTTCATCGGTGTGGTAGAATAGTGGAGAAAATTAAGAGACGTATGTTAATGGTGAGAGACTACGTGTAGAGGAAATAAATAAAAACAGTACAAAACCAGTGGACGTAGGTTATTTTACATTCTGAAATGTTGACTCCTGACACGGATAGAACAAAGCAGTCTCAGAACCTATCATAAAAGATACATGGATCAAGAGTTATTTATAAATGACTTACTCCGAATTGGAAATGTCAAAGACGAACCCGTCATTCCGATTCGTTTAATAGTATTTAGACACGACACGAATCAGTGAGTCAACACAGTCTGAGAAACACTGGGGTATCTGACCTCAGGCGGTCCGAGGAGACAGGTACCTCTAAGAGGTCCGTTCTTATGACCTCACCCAACGGTACGGAAAGAGGTACCCGAGAAGGGTTGGGTCCTAACTTGGGGCCAGAGAACGTAACGTCCGTCTAAGAAATGACAGTCTCAGTGGTCCCTTCGGGTAGTATTTAGATCCACATAGTAATTAATTTAGCTAATTAACATAGGAGATACGTTTATCACTATTTTACATAGAAAGGACTTTATTGTGTCTAATAAATATTACACGAAGATAAAAAATTTTCGTTATATAAAGATGATGGGAATTTGACTTTCGTTAAACTAAAGTAATACTTAAAATACGTAAACACACAATATAAGTCAGAAATCATAAGTCTGTCTAAAAGAATAGAAAGGGATAGAAAAGTGAAAATCAAAGTCAGTATCTGTCGATATTAAAATCCTAGGATTCCGGTTTACCTACACTCTCAACATAGTATTTCTTTGGATTCTCGACTTCTTAACTACGAAAACTTGACACCACAACCTCTTCTGAGAACTCTGAGGGAACCTGACGTACCTCTAGTTTGGTCAGGTAGGATTTCCTTTAGTCAGGACTTATAAGTAACCTTCCTGACTACGACTTCGTCTTTGAGGTTATGAAACCAGTGGACTACACTTCTTGGTTGAGTAACCTTTTCTGACCTTACGACCCTTTCTACCTTCCGTCCTCTTCCCTGCTATCTCCTACTATACCAACCTACCGTGGTGGTTGAACTACCTATCCTCAAACTCGTTCGAGACCCTCAACCACTACCTGTCCCTTCGGACCGCACGACGTCAGACACCCCAACGTTTCTCAGCTTGTACTGACTCACTGACTTAATTTCCGGTTTACAAAATTTCTAGAAGAATGCAGCCTCTTCACACTACTTCTCTAGACGGGTACTTAAACACCACGGACTTTCCTTCGGTCTCGACCCTAACAAACACGAGTCCCTGTAAACTCTTTTTTTTTTTTTTAACTGGGTATCATTGTTGTGATCCTGAAACTATCTTCGGTCCATAGTTTTCTATGAAACGGATTACTTCGACGTCTAAATTATTATAATCTTTAATTTCTCACACGGGTCTTCTACCACTGGGACCCTTTTGTTTAACGACTAGGTGAGTTAGAATTTCATGTCTCATACTGTATACCTAAATCCTAACTAAGTTCACTTATAACTAGTGACCATGAATGTCCACGAATACTACGGTTGAGTACAAAAATTTGGGGGATAACCTTTCAGTCAACATTAAATACATAATACATATATATATTAAGTATATATCTAGGTACCACCAAATCAACGATTCAGCACAGACTGAGAACACTGGGGTACCTGACATCGGACGGTCCGAGGAGACAGATATCCTAAGTATTTAGGTACACACTAGAATTTAGGTACTAGATAAAGTGATCCAGGTAAGTTTCACTTCTAGATCTAAGTCCACTATGATAAATTTAACAATGTGTCACTGAGTCAACTCACCCAGTACTGTCATGAAAAAAAATTCGAATATATTAACTTAGTTTATGTTTCGTAACCTCCTACAGAAGTGTAACAGTTTGTTGTCTAAGTATTTTAAAGCTAGTCAATACACTGATATCACACACACGACAGTAGTACATTTTATGTAAAGAACGACACTTACCCTAACCTCTTCCGTTACCGTTGGGTGAGGTCATGAGAACGGACCTTTTAGGGTACCTACCTCCTCGGACCATCCGACGTCAGGTACCCCAACGATACTCAACCTGTACTGACTCGCTGAAGTGAAAGTGAAAAGTGAAAGTACGTAACCTCTTCCTTTACCGTTGGGTGAGGTCACAAGAACGGACCTCTTAGGGTTCCTGCTCCCTCGGACCACCCGACGGCAGATACCCCAACGTGTCTCAGTCTGTACTGACTTCGTTGAATCGTCGTCGTCGTCGTCGTCGTCGACACTTACCCTATTTTTTAGACACTTTCGGTAGTTTCTTATAACCTAACTCAACCTAACCCAAGTAGACTGTATTTTACTTCTTATTAAATGTCTCCCTTAAAAGGGTTCTCATTCATACTCCTGGTCAGGGGTTTATTCCTGTTCCAGTTTAACAGTGACTTGAGGAACTTTATTTTTTGTCGACTTTATGTCTTGTCTTACACAATCTGAAACATTAAGTATTAAGGGAGTTTGTATCGGAGTAAACAAAACGGGTAACTATTAAGTATTGAACAAATTATCACAAAACTCAAAGGGTTGGTCTTCAATTTGAGGAACTTCATCAGTACATTAAGATACAGAACATTACGACTCTTGTATCAACAGTGTATTTCGTAAAACAATTAACTGGGTACCTTTTTATTTTTTTATACTCATCGATCACTTCTAATTTATATTAGACGTAGTAAAATCGACCGGGTCGTAATATTGGGTCATCAAAACGGGTGGTAGGGACAGACAATCATCGTATATATAGTTAAAATAATGAACGTGTAAAAGTTTGGTTTAGAGAAAACTTAAATAATCTTTATCCTGTACGTTATCAATAGTTTTTACAGAAAGTATTTAAGGTTTATCGAATACTGTTAGGTAAGGTAAAAAACTGGAAATTTAGACACTAAGGTAGTTTCTTTCTCTAGTGTAAGAGGGTTGAAATAAACAAAAAGAAGTAATACCATTCCAGTCTTGGGTCTCCTCCATCTGTACCAAAGTCCAAGGATAAATCTAAGGAAACAGATTGAGTACAAAACCTAGTTGAGAAGGAAGTGTCAAGTTTCAGTAACTCAATTTAATTTGTTCTCTAAGGACTCTTCTACTTCGGTTCGTACTGATTGTAGAACAGGGTCTGTGTACAGTTCGAACCAATTCTTAATCTGGGGGGAGAAACAACAACGACCCTGTCTGCCTTCAGAGAAAATCATACTGGGTCGTACTCGATCGTCGTAAGTGCAATCAAACTTCGTTAAATGAAACATAAAGCAAAAACATCAAGTGTCGCCCAGGAAAGTCCTCCTTATTTTCCCGAACGAGACGTTAGATGGAAATAACAAAGTGACTTCTTATCTTCGTTTTGTATAAAGTTAGTCTTCTTAATATGGACTCACGATATTTATAAAGGTCTCGGTTGTCTCTCTCGGGACACGGTAAATTCCAGTCCCAACTATAAAATTTCCCTTTTTACAACTACCATTTGGGTACCCTTTATTTTAGGATCTGATAGGATTCACTCATCGGTCCTCTATTCTGGTCTTTAAGGTCTCCAATCGGTGTCATCTATTCTAGGAGTTTGAAGAAAAAAATTTTTTCCTGTAACGATCCTATGTGTCACTGAAGGTACCTTGAGTTCACGGTGACAAAATATCGTTTCGGTGAAAAAATAACTGATCACAATTACTCTACTTCCTTGAGGTGAAATTACCTAATAGTTAAGATGGATTAGAACAAAAAATGATAAATTAGAAAGAACAACGATACCAATCTTTAACTCGTTTGATTTAGTAACAAAGAAGAAAGGGAACTGGAATAAGACTAAGTAGTTTAGCCAAGAGAATGTGAGACTTGATACGGTTAATAACACAGACAGTTCGGTATGTAAGTAATCTCATAATCCCGATTACCTGTACGAGATTCTCGTATAAGTAGAAATTTTTATGCCATTTTCGATTAAGAAAACCGAGTCGTTTCGAGTCCAACTGTAGAACGGTGAGAAGACGACGGTCCTTATAGACCACTGAATTACTTCGTTTCTAGAATTTGTGTGTTGAGTCACCTAATAAGTTATAATTCCAAACGTGATCTCAGACACTTCTTCCTAATTGTGAAAGTCAAGATATTTTCGTGTCCACTACTTAATTTTGTGTCTCCTGATGGTCTTACCTGTCACGTAGTCTTCCTAATGTCTCATTGAACATGGAGTTCTCAGGTAACTAGAAGGAAAAGTATACTATAATTTTTTTATTAGAAAATATACGGTCAACATTACGTAGACCTAATCACCTCGGTTGTCCGACACTGACAAATTTATAATTAACCTTATCGTTACAGATTTAGTCACCAAGAGTTGGGACTGACGTATAATCTTAGTGGATTCCTCAAAATTTTTAAACATCTACGGATCAGGGGTGGAGATCTCTCTGACGAAATTAACCAACCCCCGTCACGGGACTGTAGTCTTATAAAATTTTCGAGGGAACCATATGTCAGTCGTGACTTCTGGTGGACATTTATTTACGATTTTGTCTTACCATAAGAGAATGGTCTTACGGACCGAGTTTATCAGATAAGAAAATTTCTAAGAGTTACCTCATAGAAAATAATTTCCTGATCTTATTCCTAGGACAAAGTAAGGTAGGATTAATGTAACCGAAACGGTATAATATCGTATAATACCTGATATAACCTACGTTAATTTATAAAACCCGTAAAAGTCCTTCAGAAAAATTAAAAGTTTTATATGAACTATACTTTAAATATGAGAATTTTTCAGAGAACCAAAAACGTCACAGTATCTTAAACAAGTAGTCCTCCTTTTTTTTTTTTTTTCCGTTTTATATGGGTTTCTGAGAAACGATCAAGTCATTCGTTCGTTTGTTTGTTTTTGGAATTTTGGATAAAACAAATCAATCAAGTCGAGGGACTTTGTCTTCCCCCGTTAATTAATGAGTAGTTAAACACAGTCTTTTTCTTTTGAGTCACAACTACTATATCTATATCTATATCTATATTGATATATCTATATCAAATAGATATATAGAGATGTATATATAGATATAGGCATCTAGAGACAGATACTGATATAGATATTCTTACGATTGTACTCTGGGTGGTAATTAACAGACACTTCAAAATCCAATGAACCGGAAAGACCCGAAATCCCAGTGTGTCGTCACTTCGCCCCTACTTACAGACACTAAAAACAGAGTGTGAAATGAAACAATGAACACTTTTCTTGTCACTCCTGGTTCACCCATCTTTTCTACTACCTCCTTGACTACACCCGGGAAGGAATCTCCATTCATACCAAAGACATAAAGAGATGTCCGACGGAGAGGACACACACAAACGTACGTACCACACCTCATTTCACTTAAGAACACCTTTCCGACTACAATTCAGGTGTAAGAGGAGACCTAAGGTTACGCGCCGACGAAGGGTCCGGTGCTCAGAAGAGTGTCGTCACGACTGGCGACACCACCGGACGTCGGTGTCGGTATCGAGAGGAGAAGACAAACGAGGCAAAGACAAAATAGTGTCAAGGGGTGATTACCAAGGAGATCGGAAGGAGGTTCCACCACGGTTCACTTTGTTCATGAAGATGCAGAGTTTATTGATCAATGACGGAAAGTCCACCAAAGAATCATTTTACATTGTCTTTCCCCCTCTTTTTAGGTCGGTCCCGTTCGTCCTCCATACATCCGTGGTACACCGGAAATCCCCTTAACCTTAGACTAAACCAATTTAAGGATAACAGATAGAATAAAAGTACAGAGTGGAGTAAAAAAAAGAACGTGTTTACGTTTTGAATATGTGAAAACAGAGAGGTATATAAATAAAAGAATTTTATAGAAGTACCGGATATGTGAAAATAGATTTAAGTAATTGAAGTGTACAAATATAAGATCATTAACACTATCTAAAGAGAGATTAGAGTTAAAGGACACTTTGTAGATTTAAAATGTACAGAAGGACTAAACTAACAAAGTATTTTTCCACGGTAATTGTGTAAAAAACAACCAAAATAAAAGAAAAAATATTACGTAAAATGTTATATTATTATTTTTCTTATCACACTGAAAAATAATATTATTATGTCAAGAAGGTCAAATAAGGAGTTTTTCATTATATAAATGTTCAGATTAACGATTTGGGGTTTTGTCATAGAAAAGTAGTAGTAGTCATTGAAACAAGACGAAAAACGGGGTAAATTTTTTATACAACAGTAGAAGGTGACGTTAGAAGGGAGGGGGATTTCGTTATGAAAAAAGACAATAAAAAGGATGTCGTATAAATAAGAAAAGAAAGAAAAACCCACAGTTTACGTAAAATACGTAGTTAACTATTTAGTATACTAAAAAAAAAACTAATCGAACAACTGTACTACCTAACTTAACTAACTAAAGTTTACGACTTGGTAGGAACGTAGGAACCCTATTTAAGTTGAACCAGTACCACATATAAAGAAGAATTCGTATTTATATGAGTCAACGGTTATAAATTTTTTAAAAAAACGTAGATTTAAGTATCCTCTATGACCAAATATTAAAAGAAAAATTTATGAAAAAAATCTGACCGAAACTTTAGTCCCGTTATGACCTTAGTATTAATTCAACCCTTCACGAGGAAGGAGACGATAAAAGACTTTGTCTAACACATTTTAAATAATTTTACATTAGTCAAAACAAAAAAATTTGTCTTTTGGTTTGGTTTTGGTAAAGAGGATAGGACGTAAGAGGGTGGAGACCGTTGATGGTCTCAAATCCCATTTAGATACTCGGACCGCAAAAGTAAATAAATAAAACTTCTAAGGTAAATATTCTTTCTAGTATGTCACAGAAAGAGACAGACTGAATAAAGTGAAAGGTATTACGGGAACTCCAGATAGGTACAATAACGTTCACCGTTATAAAGTAAAAAATTACCGACTTATTATAAGACAATATATATATAATATTAAATAAGTAAATAGGTAACCAACCTGTGTCCGACAAAGATATAGAACTGGTAATATTTATTACAACGATACTTACACCATCAAATCTATGGAAAAGTTTAATTACAGAAGGAAAAGGAATCTATTTACAGGTCTTCACTTAACGATCTCGAACACCATCAAGATAAAAATTCAAAAATGTTTCTGATGTAGGACAAAAGGTATCACTGAAATGATCAAATGTAAGGGGGTCATGTATTCCCAAGGAAAAAGAGGTGTACGAATAGTTAGAAACAATAAAGATAAAAAAAAAAAAAACCATTAACATTTCCACACTCCACCATATTGGAGAGTAACACCAAAACTAAACGTAAAGGGATTACTAATTACTTGTTGTAAGTCTTTCGCTTCTAGTACCGTAGACCAGGGTAGTGAAGTACCATTTATCTACTCCTTTGTCACTTTTGTCATAGTCTGAAATACAAAACCCCGAGGTTTTAGTGACGTCTACCACTAACGTCAGTACTTTAATTTTCTGCGAATGAGGAGCCTTCTTTTCAATACTGGTTGGTTCTATCGTATAAGTTTTCGTCTCTGCAATGAAACGGCTGATCCAGGCAGATCAGTTCCGATACCAAAAAGGACACCAGTGCATACCTACACTCTCAACCTGACACTTCTTCCGACTCGCGGTTTCTTAACTACGAAAACTTGACACCACAACCTCTTCTGAGAACTCTCAGGGAACCTGACGTTCCTCTAGGTTGGTCAGCTAAGACTTCCTCTAGTCGGGACCCTAAAGAAACCTTCCTTACTACGATTTCGACTTTGAGGTCATGAGACCGGTGGAGTACACTTCTTAACTGAGTAACCTTTTCTGAGACTACGACCCTCCCTAACCTCCGTCCTCCTCTTCCCCTACTGTCTCCTACTCTACCGACCTACCGTAATGCCTGAGCTACCTGCTCTCAGACTCACTTGAGGCCCTCTACCACTACCTGTCCCTCCGGACCGTACGACGCTAAGTACCCCAGCGTTTCTCATCCTGTACTGACTCGTTGACTTGACTTGACTCGACTTACTAATTACTTCATCTTACAAAAAAGTACGTAGACAACCGATAGAGATAAAGAAAAAACTTTTTTACAGATAAATGTAGAAGACAGGTACAAAATTAGTCCAACAAGGAACGATAACTCAACATACTCAAGAAATGCATAGAACCTATAATCGGGGAATAGTCTATATATTAAACGTTTACAAAAGAAAATAATTCATTTGACTGAAAAGTAAAACAACTACCAAAGGAAACAACGTGTCTTCACAAAATCAAGTTACATCAGGATGAATAAATAAAAAGAAAGTAACGAAAACGAAAACCACACTCTCAGTTTTTTGTAGTGGCTCTGGATACAGTTTCTCGAATGGTGATACAAAAGAGGATCCTTAAAATACCTCTGTCCAGAATGTAAGTTCAGAAATTAAGTAAAACTCAATTAAAAACACATATTCTATCAGTAAGTCTAAATAAGAAAATATACACCGACAGGTCAAAAAGGTCGTAGTAAATTCTCTAACATGAAAGGAGGAGAAATACATGAAAAAAGGAGAAAGGAGGACCAAATAACGACCCGAGGAAGGAAAAATACGAGGAATAGTACTAAGTCCGATCTATCTAACACACAAAGATCCTAAATAGGTAACGAAGATTCAACAGGTTAAATAACCGTACATTAGTAAGTTTCATCAGAGAATACTCAGAAACATATAAACATCATAGTTACTACTATGGCATTGAAAGTAAAGACTAAAATAAATAAACTCGAGAGAAAGAAAAAACGAACCACTCAGTCGAATACCAAACAAGTGAAATAAAAAAGTTTCTTGGTTGACAACAAAAGTAGTTAGAAAAGACAACAGAAAAAGTAAATAAAGACGAGATTATCAACGACAATAAAGGAAGAAGATAATTGAAACCCGAAACAAGAAAGAGATCAACGAACTCCACATTTCAATCCAACAAATAAACCCTAAAGAAAACAAAAAACTCTATCCGTAAACAACAATACTTGTATGGAGAAACTTGACGAACACGACTCAGGACACATAAAACCACACGATGTAAAGTATGGTAAAACTACATTATGTATAAAAGTAAACATAGTCCTTAAAAAAACTAAAGATAAAAACAAAGAAGAAACTAGGTAACAAACAAGTCATCGTAAACAAACTAGAAGTGTATAAACACTTAAAAGATCAAAAGACATACATTAATTAAACAAAGTATGGTAACACAAACCTTTTCTACGATCTACACTAAAGTTGAGAGACTCTAAAAATTCTGAACAAAACACCGGATTGTACACTACATGGAACCTTTTACAAGACACACGTCAAAAACCTACGTACACACACACGAGTCCGTGAATGCAGCATAGGCTGGGAAACGCTGGACTGGGACACCTGATATCGGACGGTCCGAGGAGATAGGTAACCTAAGAGGTCCATTCTTATGACCTTACCCAACGGTACAAGAGAAGGTCCCCTAGAAAGACTGGGTTCCTAACTTGGACAAAAGGACACCGAGGACGTAACGTCTGTCTAAGAAATGTACGACTCGGTACGCCCTTTGGTCAAAAACCTACCACACAAAATATTTATAGACAATTCAGACGGACCAGATTGTACAACAAATTCCGACTACAAAGAAATAACTAAAAAGTCAGTTCTACTAGATAAGTGAGTATATTCACCTCACGACTTCAGGAGTTGATGATAATATAACGACAGATAAAGAGGGAAATCCAGACAATATGTCGTATGAACTTGTACGTCTTGTTATATCTTTTATCATCACTTATGGACGAGTGGTTGTTCAAGTTAGTTTAGAACTATCAGAAGGGTTTGGACGAAGTCAATAAAATTCCTTGATTTTAAAATGTCCTTTTCAATTATAGTGAACACACGAAGAAAAAGAAAGAAGAGTAAGTGGAGGACGGGAGAAGGTTCTCTTCTTTATGGAATTAAAAAAAATAGTAAGGGTACGTAAATATCTATATACGTAGATATTTACTTTAGATATAGATGTTTAGATACACACACACATGATTCAACGAAGTCAACATAGACTGAGACACACTACGATACCTGACATCGGACAGTCCAAGGAGACAGGTACGCTAAGAGGTCCGTTCTTATGACCACACCTAACGGTAAAGGAAGAGGTCCCTTAGAAGGGTTCGGTCTCTAGTTTGACACAGAGAATACAGAGGACGCAACCGTCCGTCTAATAGATATTTATTTTCTATCACAATATGAGTACACCGTAAAATACTTCACGATCAGATATTGAAAACTCCCCGAGTTATAATTCTAAAAACTTTGTGTACCGTTTAAATACATAAAATCAAAGACACAGTACAAGACAACTTATGAATATTTTACACAAACTAGTCACTTACCTGTTAATCATGTAAAAGTCAGAACTTAATAATATTTGTTACAAAGTCACTTGTAAAGACATGGACAGAAGAAAACACTTCTCCGGACCAAAAAGGACACAGGGATTACGTAAAAATCAACACATTGTCAAGGACGTTTTAATTTGAAAGAACGGTGAATGATAGTCCCCTGGTTTTCCGTTTAAAGGCCCGAGGGTAAAGTAAAGTCAAGTGAGATCTTTACAGTCATCATTTCAAGACTGGTACTGTTAATTTTCTTCAACTCGATGGACCAATCTTATTGGTTCGACACTAAGTAGTCGAAGAAATTACCATTTAAACGTCATCTATGATGAGGAGAACGTCGTCTATTAAGACTATACGGTGAATGGGTTACGACGGAGATTAAAAGGAAGGAAGGGAAACCTCGAGTCTCCTCCAACAAGACATGTAGGGAGATCCTATTCTCTGAAAAGGTACCTCAGAAAGTCTAAATACGTAACATTCGGAGGACGTCGTTGACCTCTAAATTACGAATTCCAGTGACAAAGTTGAAAGACATTCTACCCAAAAAGAAGGACGATTACTTTGACCCTAGTGTTGGTGAGTAAAGACTATTAACGTGAGTCTTAATCTGACGTGAAATAAGGTGGAAACGGAACCCGAGTAAAAATATATATTATTACACCTTCATAAAGGACGTTTTGACGTGGTTTATTAACAATTGTTGACTTATTTGTACTTTCGCTCCAACATATTATGACGTAAAAGTGCACTACAGTAACTCTCAAACTCAGTTAATACCGTCGAGAATGAAGTACCCTAACGAAGATAGGAGAGTGCAACCGAAGAATATGAACCCGTTTGCGTCAAGGTCAAAACGAAGAAGGACGTTGGACTCGCCGAAGGACAACCCTTTCTTACGGTCAAATGTAATACGACAAGAGAAACATGAGACTACTTGAGTTCTATTCATCTCACTCGGTTCGACGTATCTAGTGGTAAGAGGAGTGGATTAAAAAACAAACAAAATTCCATCAAAACACAAACTGGAAACAATACAGGATGTCTCGGTAGTTGAAGACACGACGTTCTCTGAGGACATAAAAACGTCATCTCATTGGTTACAAAAAGACGAAGACAATTACAGGTACCTATTAAAGTTGGTCTCGGTGTAATCAAGGGAATCTCTTTTGTCCCGTTCCCGGTTGTAATTGTTTGTCTCTTCTAGTTAAAGAACCTAGTTATAGGACTAACTTGTTCTGAGTACCAGGGAGGTGAAAGTTATTTAATTTTTTGTAAACTTTGGTCTTTTGACTATCCACCACAAGACGAGGTCCATTCAATATAAGGAGTAGACGCAAAAATAGTCGATTTGTGTCGAGTCTAATAAAAGGAGACGAATCCTCAATCCTACCGTACATATTCACTACGATAAACCTGTGCTATCAGACTCAAACAGCATCCTCCTTTTTACTTACACGAAAAGTAACAGTTTGAAGGGAACGTCCTTCCCGACGGGATACGTAAGGGTTATAAAAAAAAAAAAAAGACCATGGATATCTGTCTCCGGTNGACGAATCCTCAATCCTACCGTACATATTCACTACGATAAACCTGTGCTATCAGACTCAAACAGCATCCTCCTTTTTACTTACACGAAAAGTAACAGTTTGAAGGGAACGTCCTTCCCGACGGGATACGTAAGGGTTATAAAAAAAAAAAAAGACCATGGATATCTGTCTCCGGTAGTGATAATCTTTTTGTAATAGTACTAAGAAGTGTCTGTATCTTTTATAAAACTCATGAGATTAAGAGTATCCATTTTTATATCCAGTCTGTTTTTTTTTTTTTTTTTGTTGTGTACTACTTCAGTACCAATCACAGTTATGGTCCTCAAACTCAACCGAATGTGTCAACCGTACACAATTATAGATTTTGTATCTTTTCTTGGATTATACTTTTCCTTCACAAGAATTGTAACCGATTCCCTTTTTCCTATACTAACCCAGACAAGTGGTCGTAACGAAATAAAGAAAGGAATTCGAGGTATCGAACAACACGACCGTACGTGTACACACTCGAACACGACAAGGGTGAGAGGTGTCTCGGTTAAATAAATTTAGGTCCTGTTAGACGACGTCTAAGAGGGATTTGACACGACAGTCAAGTGGGAGAAAATCCCACTTCACCACCACAGACCCGAAGGTCACAACCTGGAAGTGAATAGTACAAAGACTAGACTCCTCCCTCCTCCCTGACACGAAATGGACGGATAGATTCGTTCTTTCGTCGAGGGGTCTAATTAGTAAATAACCAACATTAGAAGATCTGAAAACGGACAATAAGTTCAAAGTGACGAACTCCTCACTAATACCCTAATGCCTGAAAAATGACTACCATCGATTAGCCCCATATATCTGAATTTGTTAAGTTGGTCACAAATAATCTTTACATGACACCTAGATAGAAATCCCATCCATTATTTTCGTAAATGTGCTAAGGACGGAAACTATCATTCATTGAATCTAACGAGAAAACAACTATCATTCGGGTACCTGTCAAACCCTTCGTACACGTGTATTAAGTGTGGTCACCCATTAAAGGTCTACTTTGTATAATCCTCTTGGTACATGGTCTAACCTGTCAGGAGTCGTGAACCCCACGGTTATGGATGGGATCTAGTCGGACACCTGGGACGGGACTAACAACGACATCTAGTATTGTAGGGAAAAGGGCGTTTTTTACTCCTACACTTTTTACCGAATACATACCTCTAGTTTCGGGAAGGTAGGAACAACCAATTCACCGACCCACCCTAGACCGGTCAGTCCCCTAAGGGACAAAGAACAGGGAAGTGTGATGGTGTAGTAGACGTTGGAGGTCGTCGGAAAGTCCAAATGATGTCACACAAAGTGTTTATTGTAATAGTATATATTTCACTTCACCTTTACAAACCCTTCGAGGGAAATCTATTCACAAGAATCTGAATTGACATGAAATCCTAGTGGACCCCTTGAAATTTAAATTTTCGGGTAAAGATTCAGGGTATCTGCTAATTTACTCTTAGAGACCCACTCCAGACCCGCAACTGTAAAATTTTTACGAACTTTAGTAGATTTTTTACGAACTTTAGTAAATTTTTTACTAAACTTACACTATGATCCCGACTTATTGTGACGAAACCTGACTTTTAATCTGATCTCCTTACCTATAACTTCATCTCCCACTTGACCTTCCCTCCACCCCAACCCAATACCCTGAATTGACTCCAATCTTATACTCTTCGACCTAACCCTTACACACTACGGTCTCTCATGAGGGAGACTTCCCATATGAAAAAAATAGAAAATGGGGGTCTTAGATCTTTATCAGTAGAGAGAAAGGGTCGTAATGTAAAGATGTAGGATGGAACGTTAACGTTGACTGCCTCCTCTCTTCACGACAGACGGGGTGTGTCGTAGAGACAACGAGAGTTTCTTCTTTTTTTGGAATATGACCTTAAAAACCCAGATCCTTGAAAGTCACCCAAATTGTGATTTCACTCGTCACTAGACACTCCTGTGACCCACACCACCCCTTCATGTGAGTAATACTCCCGGTAAAGATTCCCTTGTTGATCGTCCTTTTACTTTGTTTGAAACGAAAGGAATATACATGATCTCTTCCGAGTATGAACTTTACCCCACTAACTTAACATTATCTTTATATTGAATAAAACACACATATTGCAAACATAGGAGACAAAATCAGTAGTAGATCCCTTCGTCCGGTCGAGTGGGTTTTGGTCAGGTTATTTGTTAGTAAAGTGACTAACCGGTCAAGAAGTTTATCGGTCAAATGGTTAAAAAGATTAAAATAGGTAAAGGGTCTTTAAACCAATAAGTATTGACCCATTTTTATTAGTATAGTATAACTTTAAATTTTTACATAAAGATCTTTGTGTTTGAGTCCGAATACACAGTTAGATTCCTTAACTGTGTCCCCATCATTTGTATGGATTTTAATTTTTTTTCCTTCATTTATTGAAAATTTGTGTATACCATCTTTGTTCTTCACCGGGTTGATTAGTTTAGTGTGTTTTTAAAAACCAAAGATTGTCACTAAACTTTTCTATGTGTTGTGTTTTGGACGTCTATTAAGTCTCACTACCTTTCCTTCACTCTTACGTACCTTCCATAGTGAAGGTACACATATTGTAACTGTTCTGTCATTTAAGTCGACTCTTTCTTGTTATTGTTTTATTTTCTCGTATGTAAAACAATTTAGAATTTTTGTAACTTTGGAATTCGTACGATTTTTAACCCTGACAAACTTGTGCTGTCTCTGTTCTTGTTGGTACAACGAACAATGTAAAACCGATGATTAACGCTCTCTAGTGTATTCATTACAACATTATGAACTTTTTAATCATTCTCTTTTAATTTTACAAAATTTTCGTCTTTACTGTATCCTCTCTCAACCATTCTGTAGTCTTATTTGACTTCTGAAAGGTATACTTTAAGACTTTATTTTCAGTCAGTCGATTCTGAAGCGTCTTTAGGAGTTTTACAGTCTTCGGTTGGGTAGGATATACGTAACAATATGTAAAATATTAATAAACAAAAATTTTCGTTTATAAAACTATTTATATATGTAATCATTTTTACCGTTAACCGGTAAGTCGTATAACGAAAAAAACACTTAACTGATCCTATCATTCCATGTATCGTCGTCATCTTAATGGGGTAAAAGGTCTCTTTGATTGAATCAAAACATCTTTTTCCTAGTTTTTAAGTAATAGACAGAACACACATGTTCCCACATCAACGTACAAGGAATCTTTGGACTTCTGATATCTCATCTACTACGTTCGAGTACAGACTGTAAATTCTCCATGTTGTTTTTATTAAGTGTTTCGTATAATTAATTTCCTATAGTCTATTTTTATATTTTACATTATATTGATTAAACGGTCCTTTGGAGGATGGTTCGAAAAGTCTTTGTGTGTATTACAGTGAACTCAAGAACACCTCTTCTTTATGTAGGTTTCGATCTCTCGAGGGTCACGGTCACGTATACTCTTTTAACAGTGAGGGTCTAGATCCTGCCATAAACCGTGTACCGTACTGTATACAGTAGAAGAGACGTTCGTAAAAGAATACGTATACCAGGGAGGTCGATTTCCTCGGGTAGGCGTCAGATAAAATAGTTATCACTTCTGTGGGTCTGACTTTTATTAGAACGCGAGTTATTTTACTTGAATATAAACTGGTTCTTTCGTCATACATAAAATATCTATGTGAAGAAAAGGAATTCGGTAATGACGTCTCTTACAACTCATGACTTCCATATCATGCCAAGGTACGGATGTATGATTTGCAATTAACACAACAATTGTCCTCAAGCTCTCACAAATAATTGATACTCTTCAAACGGTACCTAAGATACACGAGGTATAAACCGATTGAAATTTACTTTTGGAAGAAAAAAAAAAATTAAACTTTTTACCGAATATTAAAAATATAGGAAAAAAAAAAGGACGACATGTCGTAACCCTCAAAATAATCAGTTGTACTAAATTTCTACAGCGAAAGTTTTCCTTCGGAACCGTGTTTAAAGAACTAATACAGACTGGTAAGGTTTTTTCACTTTAATAAAATTTGTCAATTGTACATTCACGTTATACAATTTATTTTCGTTCAAGTAAGGAAGAATTATCCAAAAATTTCCTTTCTTACACCATGTAGTGAGTACTCAAGATAAAACTTACAAACGAAAGAAAATTTTTTACATCCTTTCATTAAAATCTTTGATTTTATCTGGTACGAAATTTACGAGAAAAATTATCACCTTTTTACTAAAAAATTTTTTATGTAAAATGAGTGACATCGTTCATTTAAAGATATCTGTAATTGTCTTGAGTGATGATTTGAAGTTGAAGATAAAAATTTAAAAACTTTCCTGGTTCCTTAGTAAAACTTATAGTTTATTTACCTTAAGTCTTTATGGATTCCCAAGTCTTTTGATTTTGATTGTAAAAGCAACTTCTTTATGAAGAAGTGTGACGATTTCTTCGGAGACAGTATCCTAAACGTTTTTACCATATCGAGAAACTGGTTATGAGACAGTTGCATCTCGGTCTTTCAGATCTGAAACCATTTAATGTCACATTAATTTCACAACACGAAAAATACCACCACGGAATGAACTACGTTTCAGAGGTGTTCGTTCTCCGTAGGTTGTGGTAGAGAGTCTGACAAAAACCGTCAATGGTACTGACAGAAATTCTGAGACAGAGTCTACGAGATCAAGAGGAGAAAGACCAGACTACCATCTTAATGTGACGGGGTCACTTTAACGTGTACTGGTACACAAAATGAAACTTCTTCCTTTACACTGACCTCCCCTACACAGTAAAGACCACCTTCGAAATCTTCCGTCTCACGGTAATCGACATAAGAGAAAGGAAGACGGTGTCATTAACGGTGGAGAGCTTACCTTCTCAGAAATAGTCGAACCAAGGGTCTCTCTCCCGTGTACGTAGGGGGTCGACTAGGTCACCTATACTCTCTATTCTGAAACATCAACCTTCTGTACTTTTGAACCTCCTAACAAATAATGACGTAGTATTACAACGGATAGGGATTTAGATTGTTATTATTCTTATTACAGTTTAATTGATGAGAGGGGTTTTCTTTTGGTCGAGTTTCTTTATTTAGTGTTTAATAAACGATTCCACTGTAGTGAAAAATATGTGGTACACTTCTGTATATTTTTCACTTTTTTAATTAGTAATCTCGATATTAATTTTGAAAAACTAAAATTGTACTATATCCTAAATAGTGACCAGAACACAACAAAACCTCTTCCTTTACCGTTGGGTAAGGTCACAAGAACGAACCTCTTTGGGTGCCCGTCTCCTCGGACCGTCCGATATCAGGTACCCCAGTGTTCTCAACGTGTATTGAATCACTGTTTTGGTGGTGGTGGTGAACACAGTAAAATAATCTATCGCAGTCCTTTGAAAAAGATACATATCTGACCATTATTTATAAAGTCCCAAACGTTCGGTGGACTAGAAACAGTGTTGATGAGTTGAGACAGTGAAATCGACCTTCAATCGGTATCTATTATACATTTACTTACCCGTTCCGCTACAAAGTTATCTTGAAATAAAAAAAATTTTTTTCCACCACCGAACTAAACCGGATCCCCGACATCAAACGGTTAGAGACAACCATCCATCGTACAAATATTCTGGATGATCCAAATATAACCGGAGAGTATAAAAGGATATACTGGTTTATAAAAGAATCTTCACTTAAGATAAAAAAATTTGGTATAAGATTAAGAGAAACACTTTATCTGTCATATTAACCGTAGTCACCTCTTTAATATAACGATACGTCACCCTTCCTACGTATAAATTAAAGACTAAACAATTTATTATAACAAAATGATTCAACTTAAAGAGTAAAATTACCTTCTGACAACTCAGTGTAACTCTATTCTCCAAACAAACTTTAGAAGTTTCGTTAAACGTCCTCTCGATCTGGATGTCGGGACCAGAAGACCATAGGTGAATAAGGGTAAGATAAAAGTAATGACATATGACTGAGGATTTACTGATCTCTCCAAGTCTTTCTAGTCCGGTGTTTAAAATTTGTCCAAAGGATTGAAATAAATTTCTGACGTCTTTGACTAAAATCAATTATAACTTATGTCGTCCACAATTTACTCATACACACTTATATATGTCTCACATAATTCGAAGTCAAATTCCAAAATAGTTCCAACCTCCTTTTCCTTCTACATCTCAGGACGATAATTGGATTAAATACTACAAATGAATAAGGGTGGAGAGACTGATTACGAGGAAGACAAGAGAAATATTAAGAACCAAAGATAGATGATGGAGAAAGGGGGTTCTCGACGTTTGTAATCGACTAATTATGAGTCACAAGAATCGGCGACACTAGTCACCTCCATTAGAGAGTATGGTGTAAATATAGATTTAGTTGTATTATATAGATTTAGTGAAAACGATTAGACGACCTTAAACGAATCACAAAGGACTCGAATATAGAGGTGTATTGTCTCACAAATCCTTTTCTTTATGGATCCTGTATTCCTATACTCTCAAGTTAAGACATTTTTCTTATCCAAAGTGAAAACGTCAAACTTTATAAAGTAGTCAGAAAATTTTTAATAAAAAAGAAAATAAAAGGTCAGTGCGACTTTTTTTAAGGCGTATGTTTGGTAGTTAAGCCACTCGTAAAGGGAATGTAAAGTATGAGATAAAGAGACATGAAATTGTATCCTCTTTTTCTTTTTTTTTTAACTAAGATCGTTCTTCTCATATCACATTTTTAGAAGACAGATCGACGTAAATAGAACGTTGAATTTCACATTAATTAAATAAAAGAACTTCTGGATCCAATGATTAATATGAGTTTAGAACTAATGAACATACGACATAGCTAAAAGAAATCGATACAAACTAGTATCTAATATAAACCAATGACACCATCAGACTTATTAATAGGTAGTTCTGTCTGTATAGGATCAGGGGTCTAGGACACTGATACAATAAAATGTACCCTTTTTTTATGAAACGTCTACACTAAGTGAGTTCCGACAATCCACCCCTCTTTTAGAACATGACACGACCATTTAGGTCACACTAGTGGTCGGAAGAGTATTCTCCCTCGGAAAGAGTAATCTTTGTCCCTCTTTTTCTACACGACTATCGTGGTCTCCAACCTTAGTACACGAAACTTCTACCTTCTTTTCTGGTACTCGGTTTCTAAAATCTGTCGAAGATCTTCGACCTTTGTTGTTCCTTTGACTAAGAGTAGATTTCAGAAGTCTTCCTTACATCGGGACGGTTACGAACTATAAAAACTAAAATCTTAGACTGTAGGTATGATATCATTTTCAGTGAGTCAGTTCAAATTGAGAAACGCTGTGATACTTGATATGTCAGGTACCTTTAAGAGGTCTGGTCTTATTACCTCACTCATCAGTAAGGAAGAGATCCCCTAGAACACTTGGGTCCCTAACTTGGGTCCAGAGGGTGTAACGTCCACCTAAGAAATGGTCGACTCGGTGTTCCCTTCGGGTTCTTATGACCTTCGGTTCTTACGACTCGGTGTTCCCTTCGGTGTTCCCATCGAATGTGGAAAAGGTCCCTTATAAGGACTAGGTCCTTGACTTGACCTTAGAGGACGTAACGTCCACCTAAGAAATGGTCGACTCGATACTCCCTTCAGTCAGTCAAGTCAGCGAGTCAGTACAGACTTAGAAACACTGGGGTACTTGGAGTCGTGCGGTCCGGAGGGACAGGTAGTGGTTGAGGGCCACAAATGGGTTTGAGTACAGGTAACTCAGCCACTACGGTAGATTGGTAGAGTGGAAGACAGTAGGGGAAGAGGAGGACGGGAGTTAGAAAGAGTCGGAGTCCCAGAAAAGGTTACTCAGTCGAGAAGCGTAGTCAACCAGTTTTATAACCTCAAAGTCGAAGTTGTAGTCAGAAGGATTACTTGTGGGTCCTGACTAAAAGAAATCCTACCTGACCAACCTAGAGGAACGTCAGGTTCCCTGAGAGATCTCAGAAGAGGTTGTGGTGTCAAGTTTTCGTAGTCAAGAAGTCACAAGTCAAGGAATATCAGGTGGAGAGTGTAGGTATGTACTGATAACCTTTTTGGTATCGGAACTGATCTACCTGAAAACAACTGTTTCATTACAGAGACGAAAAATTATACAACAGATCCAACCAGTATTGAAAGGAAGGTTCCTCATTTACAGAAAGTTAAAATACCGACGTCAGTGGTAGACGTCACAAAAACCTTGGAGGTTTTATTTTAGTCGGTGACAAAGGTGACAAAGGGGTAGATAAACGGTACTTAACTACCCTGACCTACAGTACTAGAATCAAAAAACTTACAACTCGAAATTCGGTTGAAAAAGTGAGAGAAAGTGAAAGTAGTTCTACGAGAAATTAAGAAATGAAAGACGATATTCCCACCACAGTAGACGTGTAGACTCCAATAAATATAAAGAGGGTCGTTCGAACTAAGGTCGAACACGAAGTAGGTCGGGTCGTAAAGAGTACTACATGAGACATATGTTCAATTTATTCGTCCCATTGTTATATGTCGGAACTACATGAGGAAAAGGACAAACCTTGATCAGACAACAAGGTATAGGTCTTGACAACGAAGGACTGGACGTATGTCCAAAAAGTTCTCCGTCTTTCCACCAGACCATAAGGGTAGAGAAAATCTTAAAAGGTGTCAAATAACACTAGGTGTGTCAGTTTCCGAAACCGTATCAGTTATTTCGTCTTTATCTACAAAAAGACCTTTAGAGAACGAAAAAACTACTAGGTCGCTTACAACCGTTTAACTAGGGACCAAGGAGACGGAAAAGATTTTGGTCGAACTTGTAGTCCTTCAAGTGCCAAGTACATAACGACTTCGGACCGAACCTCTTAAAACTCGTAATGAAATGATCACATACTCTACTCACGTTAACACGCCATCAAACTCGTAAGAAACCGTAACGGAAAGAAACCCTAACCTTACTTTTGACTGGAAAAGGTCAGGACACCGGTGATGACTCAAAAGGTTTAAACGACCGTATAACTCACGTCGTGAAACTGTCGTAGTAGAAAGTCCTAAACTTTATCGAGTTGACCTTAAGGTAGTGGAGGCGATCAAAACAAGCATCACTATGAAGGATACCGGGTGTACTGAGTGTAAGGTCCTACAGACCGAGAGCCACTCGCTAATGTGGTAACACTAATAGAACGAGAACTTCGACAAAAAACATGTCAAGAAGACACATAAAAACGGTGGAGAAGAATTATAGAAGACGAAGACAATCCAGGTATGGTAAAGACAGGAAATAACTCGGGTAGAAACGTACTTTTCAAGGGAACCATAGAGAACAAAAGAACTTCTCTAGAGATTAGACAGGACAAGATAATATAAGGAGATAAAGAAACGTGACTAGCGACTCCTTCCGTAAGAATAGAGAGGAACGATAAGAAACCTCGAGACGTAACTTTACCCATATACAAAGGAGGAGAGGAAACGGAAAACGAAGAGAAGAAAAGTGTCGATAAACATTCCGGAAAGTCGGTAAAACGAAAAAACGTAAAGAAAAGGGACCCTTACCAGAACTAGGGACAGAGGACATGTTACAGTACTTGGAGATAGGTATCAAGTAGTCCGTGAGAAAGATAATCTAGATCAGGGAATTCAGATAAAAAGTGAAGGTGACAAATTAGTATTCCCTAAACCAAATCCAGTATGGACTTACCGGATCACCATAAGGGATGAAAGAAGTTAAATTCAGACTTCAACCGTTATTCCTCAAGTACTAGACTCGGTGTCAGTCGAGGACCAGAACAAAAATGACTGACATATCTCGAAGAGGTAGAAACCGACGTTTCTTATATTAGTTAGACTAAAGTCACAACTGGTAGACCACTACAGGTATACACCTCAGAAGAGAACACAACAACCTTCTTCCACAAACGATACTGGTCACGTAAAAGAATCGTTTTAAGATAATCAGAAACGGGACGAAGTAAGGTGTAAGGTTCCGGTTTAAACGGAAAATGAGGTCCACAAAGAACTGAAGGATGAAAACGTAAGGTCAGGGGATATTACTTTTCCTGTAGAAAAAACCCACAATCAAGGTTTTCCAGAACATCCAGATGTATCGTGACAAGTTGAAGTCGAAGAAGTCGTAATGACCAACCCTGTATCTGAACCTAATGGTACTATAACTTACCAAACGGAACCTTTACTTGTCTCTGGTAAGACAACTCCCTTCCCCTCATACGTAAACACTACAAATTCGATGATGGAACACCATTAAACAACGTCACAGTTATCCTCTGATAATGTGAATTAAAGGATTTAATAGTTTATTAACTTAAAATGTTACTCGCAGACGTTCTCTTTATTGGTTGAAGACAAAGAGTTTATGACGTCGGGTAAAAAATCATTTTGTATTGAAAAAAAATCGTCTTTTTATTATTCACCCTAATATAGTTCGGTTTTTCAAAGACGTGTACATTTCTTTGGTAGTTGTTTCGATTTACCATTGGATGTCTTACCCCTACATAAACGTTTGTCATATAGACTATTTCCCAATTATAAGTTTTACATAATTCTGGAGTAGATTCAGTTATTGTCTTTTGTTATTAGGTTTCTGTACGTTCTTCCCTTTCACCAACAGACTCCTCCGGAATGTCTATCGACTCTTTTCTTCTCTTTACTTTCCGTTTCCTCTTTCCCTTTCTATTTAGGTTGACTTACGTCTCAAGGTCTCTTGTCGTTCCTCTCTATTCTTTCCGAAGAATTCACTTGTTACGTTTCTTTATCTCCCTTTGTTCACTTACCCTTTCTGATCTCCAGAGCACTTCTTTTAACCTCTACGACTCCCTTGTAAAGTACGGTTTTACCCGTGTTATTTCCTATCTTTACCGTTCCTTGATTGTCTTCGTCTTCTCTAATTGTTCTCCATCGTTCTTATGTGCCTTCTTGATATGTTTTTTCCAGAATTTCTGGGTCTATTGGTGCTACGACACCAGTGAGTGGATCTCGGTTTGTAGGACCTCATACTTCAGTTTACCCGGAAACCTTCGTATTGATATTTGTCTCGATCACCTCTACTACCTTAAGGTCGATTCTATAAATTTTAGGATTTTCTACTACGATAATTTCACGACGTGAATTATACGGTCGATTAAACCTTCTGAGTCATCACCGGTGTCCTCACATTTACTAGTCAATAGTAAGGTAAGGGTTTCTTTCTGTTCTAGTTTCTCCAAGTTTGATGACATGTTAACATGAATAAAGTGTAGATCGTTCTAATACGAGTTTTAGGAAGTTCGATCCGAAGTTGTCATGTACTTACTTCTTGAAGGTTTAGACGTTCGACTTAAATATTTTCCGTCTCCTCGTTCTCTAGTTGAACGGTTGTAGGACACCTAGTATCTTTTTCGTTCCCTTAAGGTTTTGTAGATGAAGACGAAGTAACTGATGTGATTTCGGAAACTGACACACCTAGAGTTATTTGACACCTTTTAAAATTCTCTACCCTTATGGTCTGGTCGACTGGACGGAGAACTGTTTAGACATACGTCCAGTCTTTCGTTGTCAATCTTGTTCTGTACCTTGTTGTCTGACCAAGGTTTAACCCTTTCCTCATGTAGTCCCGACATATACCAGTGGGACGAATAAATTGAAGATACGTCTCATGTAGTACACTTTACTCACCGACCTACTGAGTATTCGACCTTAGTTCTAACGGTTCTCTTTATAGTTATTGGAGTCTATGTGTCCACTGTGGTGGGAATACCGTCTTTCACTTCTTGATTTCTCGGAGAACTACTTTCACTTTTTCCTCTCACTTTTTCAACCGAATTCCGAGTTGTAAGTCTTTTGATTCTAGTACCCTAGGTCAGGGTAGTGAAGTACCGTTTATTTACCCCTTTTACACCTTTGACACCTTTGACACCTTTGACACCGACTGAAATAAAAAGACCCGAGGTTTTAGTGACATCTACCACTAACATCGATACTTTAATTTTCTGTGAATTAGGAACCTTCCTTTCAATACTGGTTGGATCTGTTGTATAATTTTTCGTCTCTGTAGTGAAACAGTTGTTTCCAGGTAGATCAGTTCCGATACCAAATAGGTCATCAGTAAATACCTACACTCTCGACCTAATATTCCTTGACTTGTGACTTCTTAACTACGAAAACTTGACACCACAACCTCTTCTGAGAACTCTCAGGGAACCTGACGTTCCTCTAGGTTGATCAGGTAGGATTTCCTCTAGTCAGGATCCACAACTAACCTTCCTAACTACAACTTCGACTTTGAGGTTATGAAGCCGGTGGACTACGCTTCTCGATTGAGTAACCTTTTCTGGGACTACGACCCTTTCTAACTCCCGTCCTCCTCTTCCCCTGCTGTCTTCTACTCCACCAACTTACCGTAGTGACTGAGTTACCGGTACCCAAACCCACCTGAGGCCCTCAACCACTACCTGTCCCTCCGGACCGCACGATGTCAGGTACCTCAACGTTTCTCAGTCGTGCTGACTCGTTGACTTGACTTCACTTGACTTAAACCGTTATTCCTCAAATACTAGACTCGGTGTCAGTCGAGGGTCAGAACAAAACGACTAACATATTTCCCAAAAAAAAAAAGAAAGACATGAAAAATAACATAACTGTACTCTTCTACTTAAAATCAATTGGATAATATTACTAATTTAGTAATACATTATTTATTTAGTTAATTAATTTAAATTATAAAATTTTAGTGATATATACATTTAATTTGGTAGTCGTTAAAGAAAGTCAATAAAAAAAAGGAAAAATTTTAAAAAAATATAAAAAAATTAAAATTTTAGAAATTAAGAATGTACGCAAGGGTTTGTACTTGGGGGGAGGGTGGAAGGAGGGGTATTGTAGAGAGACCCAGTAGGGGTACGTGGTCGGGGTTCGTACGACATAGGACGCAGTCTGTATCTGACCGTTAAACTAAGAATGTACTATCATATGTACAATCTTACGGTAAGAGGGTTTAGTAGGGTGGGAGAGGGAGAGGGAGACTCAGGTTTTCAGACAATATGTGTAGACACAGAAAAAACGACAGAACGTATGTCCCAGCAGTAACGGTAGAAAGATTTAAGGTATATATACACAATCATATGACATAACCACAAAAAGAAAGACCGAATGAAGTGAGACATATTAGCCGAGGTCAAAGTAGGTAGAGTAGTCTTGACTAAGTTTACTTAAGAAAAAGTGCCGACTCATTATGAGGTAACACATATACATGGTGTCGAAAGAATAGGTAAGTAGACGACTACCTGTAGATCCAACAAAGGTACAGGACCGATAATATTTGTCACGACGCTACTTGTAACCCCATGTACACAGAGAAAGTTAAGACCAAAGGAGCCACACATACGGGTCGTCACCCTAACGACCCAGTATTCCATCAAGATAAACGTTAAAAAATTCCTTAGAGGTGTGACAAGAGGTATCACCGACATGATCTAACGTAAGGGTGGTTGTCACATCCTCCCAAGGGAAAAGAGGTGTGGGAGAGGTCGTAAATAACGAACATCTAAAAACCTAGCGTCGGTAAGACTGACTACACTTCACCATGGAGTAACACCAAAACTAAGCGTAAAGAGATTATTACTCACTACAACTCGTAGAAAAGTACACAAACAATCGGTAGGCATACAGAAGAAACCTCTTTACAGATAAATCAAGAAACCGGGTGTTCCCACGGGTGAAAGTGGCGACGATAAGTTGTATCAAGACCTTCAAAACCGGTGTCGTTAGTCTCGTCTTTTTCTTTAGTTTCCTTAGGTTTAACCTTTTTCTTCTTCATTTTGAGAGTGACAAACGTCTACTGTACTAGGAGATGTACCTTTTGGGATTTCTGAGATGGTCTTTTAAGGATTGGAGTAGTTACTTATATCATTTCAACGTCCTATATTTTAGTTGTGTGTCTTTAGGGAACGTAAGGATATGTGATTATTACTCTTNTTTTCTTTAATTCCTTTGTTGTTAAGGTAAGTGGTAACGTTGCTTTTCTTATTTTATGAATCCTTATATAGATGGATTTCTTTGATTTCTGGATATATATCAGATATTTTGTGACTACTTTCTTTAGTTTCTCCTGTGATTATCTACCTCTTTATATGGTACAAGTACCTAGCCTTCTTAGTTATATCACTTTTACTCATTGATGGGTTTCGTTAAATGTTTAAGTTACGTTAGGGATAGTTCGATGGACGGTGTAAAAAGTGTCTTGATCTTGTTTATTAAAGTTCTAAACATACCTTTATGTTTTTTGGAGCTTATCGGTTTCGTTAGAACTCTTTCTTCTTACCTTGACCTCCTTAGTTGAACGGACTGAAGTCCGAGATGATGTTTCGGTGTCAGTAGTTCTGTCATACCATGACCGTGTTTCTGTCTGTATATCTAGTTACCTTGTTTTTATCTTTCGGGTCTCTATTTAGGTGTGTGTATACCTGTGGAATAGAAACTGTTTCCTCCGTTCTTATATGTTACCTCATCTGTTAGAGAAATTTGTTCACCACGACCCTTTTGACCAGTTGGTGAACATTTTCTTACTTTGATCTAGTGAAAGATTGTGGCGTGTGTTTTTATTTGAGTTTTACCTAATTTCTAGATTTACATTCTGGTCTTTGATATTTTGAGGATCTCCTCTTGTATCCGTTTTGTGAGAGTCTGTATTTAGTGTCGTCCTAGGAGATACTAGGTGGAGGGTCTTAAGACCTTTATTTTCGTTTTTATTTGTTTACCCTAGATTAATTTTAATTTTCGAAGACGTGTTGTTTCCTTTTATATTCGTTCCACTTCTCTGTCGGAAGCCTTACCCTCTTTTATTATCGTTTACTTCGTTGACTGTTTGTTGATTAGAGTTTTTATATGTTCGTTGAATACGTCGAGTTCAGGTCTTTTTATTTGCTGGGTTAGTCAATAAAAAATTTGACCTGTTTAAAGTACAATAAACAGTGAAATGGAAAAAAAAGGAAAAACCTATTAACACTCAAGATTTTTTGTGATAACTAAAATCTGATCTGAAGGTCAACAACGTCAACAAGACGTCAAACAAGTTACAATGACATACAAGAACAAAGATACTTAAAATTCCTTGTGACACCACTTCACCTTCGACCGGGGGTCATTGATCACGATAGTCTCTAACCTTCTCAACCAACATCCTAGTGAATGTAAATCCGTACCTTTCACAGGGAAAAAAGGGGTCTCGGACGTACCGGACTTCACTCCGGTCCCCGGTTTTGTGTTCTTCCCTTTGTTTTTGGAAAGCAATGTTTAATTAACCTTCTCTCTCGTTCTTCTTTTCCTCGAAGAAGTAGGGAAGAGAAATGAGTTCTCTAACACTTTAGATCAACAATCTCCCTCTTAATTTGACATAAAATATGAACCCATAAAAAATCTGTACCGGTCAAGCTCGACGTCTCCTGAAAATTTCTGTGTTATCAGAATCTTAAAGGATCTTGAAAATTATTATTTGGACCTTTTTACGAATCAGGGAACGACCGCCCTGAGTGTATGTGGGACAACGACACACATCAGTCCTGAGACTTCTTAGTCGCACACTAAGGACACCAATGTAAAATGGACAACGAACATCGACCAAAGTCAAAAACAATTCGGGTTCTTCCTTATGGAATGGATTTTATAATTCCCAGTGTTTCAAATTTTATATCTGAGGTTATTTACGAAACGAAAACATGTACCAGAAGGAAAGACAGTGGGTAACCCGCAACTAAACAAGGGGAAAAGATGGACTAAAACCTTTTATGAGTAAACCCTTTCACCAATCTACTAAATGACGGGTTTCCCTTTTATTAAATAGAAGTGTAACCACGACTTAAATTTTTGAAATGTCTACGAACAAGTATTTTACCTCATAAAAATCCTTTCCCCATTTCTTCAACTCGTGAATCATGAGTGATTCTATAACCATGGAGTGTCTTATTCTACTCTACATTATCAAATAAGTTCGTTAAATTTTGGAATGACCCCTCCATTATGGAAAGGAACCTATCGATCGAGTATTTCGTGTTTACGTACTCCAGAGTATAGACAACGTACTACTGTTCCACTTCCTCGTTTCTTCTACCTATCTCTCCAACTTTTTAGAAGGGTCTACTCTACCCAACTCAATCTAAGACTTCATACCTTTCCTAAATTCTTAAATTTCTACTCTTTACTCTTTCAGGTTCTGTAATCCTCTACAGTTGTCGTTACTACTCGTACAGGGTCTCTAACTCTCCTCAGGACTAAAAACGACGACCGTTACACGTAAATATTAGATTAACCTCCCGTCCAGTGGTGTCATAAAAAGAAAAGAGACTCAAGGTTACTCTTTGTGTGAAAAATAAAGGTCCATCCTGGGTCGAAAAGGAGAAAACACGGTTGAAGTCGACCACTTCACAACAGAATCGACATTATCGTCTGAGAAGAGGTTGTCCGTGTCTGATACAATCTTCCGCATCGTAGGACAGTGAAAAGTGAATCGTAAACGAAGTTTATCTACCTTTTTTTTTTCTTGCAAGATCGTTAACCTACAAAACGTCATCGTTGTTTTGGATACACTCTCGACCAGGAAGTGACACATCAAAGAGAGAATTTCTAGGTCACCATAGAGTCTAAGGGACAGGGAGTATTGGTTGTAGTGTTGAAACAGAAGAGAAAGAAATTAAATACGTATTTATCAAAACTCCTTATTTTATTTTATTTATCAAAACGGTGTACCTTCTTTTACAGGATGGTAAACCGGGATAGAACTTTACATTTTAAAATTTTAATAGAAAACGGAAGTACCAAACTTTTATACTCTTTGACTTTTTGGTAGGAAACTTTCACTTTTGATTCACCCAATGCAGTCTAAGACAAAACTCCGTGCCGAAGGATTAATAGAGCATTCCGAGTTTTTGGAAAGTCTATTGTCGGATTAAAACCTTTCTGTGAAGAAAGGTTTTTACTTTTGCACGGTGTTCCGACTCTCGACAATATTATTGTCTCTTCCTCTTGGACGTCCGACACACACTCCGGTCATCGGTACCGTGGCAGACATGTACAAAATTATACGTTTGAGTGTCTCACGAGGGTTCGGGTGACAAAGGGTCAACAATGACAACCGAACCGGAGGTTGACAGTGGTGGTTTACGAAAAAAGAAAAAAAAAATCAAAGGTTTATGACAAAAATTACCGACGTACATCATGCAGTTCCCATATATAACAATGGGACGAATAAATTGAATATACGTCTCATATAGTACACTTTACGGTCCGACCTACTTCGTGTTCGACCTTAGTTCTAACGACCCTCTATATAGTTATTCGAGTTTATACGTCTACTGTGATGGGAATACCGTCTTTCGTTTCTTCTTGATTTCTGGGAGAACTACTTTGACTTTCTCCTCTCACTTTTTAAACCGAATTTTGAGTTGTAAGTCTTTTGATTCTAGTATCGTAGACCAGGGTAGTGAAATACCGTTTATCTACCCCTTTATTACCTTTGTCACTCTCTGAAATAAAAGAACCCGAGGTTTTAGTGACGTGTACCACTGACGTCGGTACTTTAATTTTCTACGAACGAGGAACCTTCTTTTCGATACTGGTTGGTTCTGTCGTATAATTTTTCGTCTCTGTAGTAAAACGGTTGTTTCCAGGCAGATCAGTTCCGATACCAAAAAGGTTATCAGTATATGCCTACACTCTCAACCTCATATTTCTTTCGACTCGCGGCTTCTTAACTACGGAAACTTGACACCACAACCTCTTCTGAACTCTCAGAGAACCTGACGTTCTTCTAGGTTGACCAGTTAGGATTTCCTTTAGGCAGGACTTATAAGTAACCTTCCTGACTACGACTTCGACTTTGAGGTTATGAAACCGGTGAACTACACTTCTTGACTGAGTAACCTTTTCTGGGACTACGACCCTTTCTAACTTCCGTCCTCCTCTTCCCCCACTTTATCCTACTCTACCAACCTACCGTAGTGGCTGAGCTACCTATACTCAAACTCATTCGAGGTCCTCAACCACTACTTGTCTCTTCGGACCGTATGACATCAGGTAGACCACCGTTTCTCAACCTGTACTGACTCACCTACTTGACTTGACATTATTTTCTATGTTTGGGAAGTTCTGTTTCCTCTTGAAATATAAGTTAGAAAAGTTGTTCGAGTTGGAAACACATGGTCAAAATCCCGGTTCAAGTAATGAGGAACAATAGACATATATTGTGGAGATTCACTACTGAGGTCTTATATAGATTAGACTAAACTAAGTCTAGTAAGGTTGTTGATGAACCCTACTTCCAAGGATTAATTAGTTTTAGTTTCAGTTTAACTAATTAATAGAGGAGGGTAACGAATTACGAATGACAGTAAGTAAAACTACTAGTTTGATTCTTGGAATTTGTACCAGAAGAGAAGGAATGATGACAATAGGAAAAATCACAGAGGTAAGAGTGTCCCCGAGATCAAATAATATCTGTAAGAATTAAAGGATGGGTCAATTTTCGTGTCTGTGGAGTAAGAAAGACGATAGAACTTGTATCAGAAACGTGACCGAATTTATTCTGTAGAAGAGTTTTGTGTTTAGACAAGTAATGTGACAGAAAAGTTTTAAGAAATGAGTTTCTTTTTATAAATGTAAAGAACCGTACCTAATACACGAGGAAATATTAAACCGGGGTTCGATGAAATAAAAAATGATAAAAAAAGTGAGTTGTAATAGTACATATCATACGATATTTGTGTATCTTTAACGGTCAGGGAAGACTTTATAAGTCAAGTCAAGTCAACGAGTCAGCACAGACTGAGAAACGCTGGGGTACTTAACGTCGTGCGGTCTGGAGGGACAGGTAGTGGTAGAGGGCCTCAAATGAGTCTAAGTGCAGGTAACTCAGCCACTACGGTAGGTCGGTATAGTAGGAGACAGTAGGGGAAGAAGCGGACGGGGGTTAGGGAGGGTCGTAGTCTCAGAAAAGGTTACTCAGTTGAGAAATGTACTCCACCGGTTTCATGACCTCAAAGTCGAAATCGTAGTCAGGAAGGTTACTTGTGGGTCCCGACTAGAGGAAGTCTTACCTGACCAACCTAGAGGAACGTCAGGTTCCCTGAGAGTTCTCAGAAGAGGTTGTGGTGTCAAGTCTTCGTAGGTAAGAACCCGTGAGTCGAAAGAAGTGTCAGATTGAGAGTGTAGGTATTTACTGGTGACTTTTTTGGTATCGGAACTCATTTTCCTGTAAACAACCGTTTCATTACAGAGACGAAAACTTATACGATAGATCCAACCAGTATTGAAAAGAAGGTTCCTCATTCGCAGAAAATTAAAGGACCGACGTCAGTGGTAGACGTCACTCAAACCTCGGGGGGTTTTATTTAAGACTATGACAAAGGTGACAAATGGGTAGATAAACGGTACTTTACTACCCTGGCCTACGGTACTAGAATCAAAAGACTTACAACTCGAAATTCGGTTAAAAAAGTGAGAGGCGAAAGTGAAAGTAGTTCTCCGAAAAATCAAGGAAAAGTGAAAGACCGCATTCCCGCCACAGTAGACGTGTAGACTCTAATAACTATAAAGAGGGTCGTTAAAACTAAGATCGAACACGAAGAAGGTCGGGTCGCAAAGAGTACTACATGAGACAGACGTATCTTCAATTTATTCGTCCTACTGTCATATGTCGGAGCTGCATGAGGAAAAGGATAAACCTTGGTCAGACAACAAGGTCCAGGTCAAGATTGACAACGAAGGACTGGACGTGTATCCAAAGAGTTCTCCGTCCAGTCCACCAGACTATAAGGGTAGAGAAAGTCTTAAAAGGTGTCAAATAACACTAGGTGTGTAAGTTTCCGAAACCGTATCAGTTATTTCATCTTTATCTACAAAAAGACCTTGACAGAACGAAAAGGTACTAGGTCGCCTACAACCGTAATCCACCTACGTTTTCATTAACACCAAAAACGTAATAACTTTAAACGGAAGCTATAACCTTATGTAAGAATTTATTTACACCAATACAATATGTAGTAAAATTACATGTAAAAAATGAAGTACAAAAAACGATTAATGAATAATGAACCACACATAAAATATAAATAAAATCTGTACTTTTACTACAATCTGTTTTTCGTTTAGACTCGCCAAAAGAATAAGGTCAAGTTTTAACCACCATTTCGTCACCTCTATTGAGTGTTGTAGTTGTTACGTAAACCGATTCCTTGACGATCGCTTACATCTCCCGTCACCATCAAAGTTTTTCAAAAGGTTTCCTCTGCTCTCGGAACTTCTACTCCTCGTGACACCGACCGGTAGCCTTCAACTGTTGTTGGTTAACTCTCGTTAGTAGTTTCGACTAGGAAAAACGTTGATTTGTCTTTCAACGGTTTATTGAGTTGTAGCTGGTATGATACTAACAAACCGTAAACTACGTTTAACCTTTGTACTTTTTTGAACCATTCACCCACGAAGTACTCGACTGACGTTTAGTTTTTTTAGTAGGAAAAACTTCAAAACAGAAGAGAATAAGACACATTGTTGTTACTTGACAAAGAACTAGTCTGACACTACACACTACTTTTCACCTAAAATATGGTGTTGGTCCCTACTGGTAGAGTCACCGACCTGGTTCTCCTTCGAGGTTTCGTGAAGGGTTTCGGTTTGAACGTGGTTTTTTCCAGTACCAGTGACCATCAGACGACGGGTAGACTAGGTGATGTCGAAAGACTCAGGGTCACTTTGGTAATATAGACTCTTCATACGAGTCGTCTAGTTACTCCACGTGACTTTTAACGTTACTGACGTCGACCGTAACCAGCTGTCTTTCCCGGGTCAAAAAGAGATGTTGTGAGTTGGTGTGTAGTTTTTGGTTCCGAAGTTTTCAACTGACTTAACCCAATGCTTCAAAACGGAATAGGTAGTATAATTGGGTACACACACGATTCAGTGAAGTCAGTACAGACTGAGAAACGCTGGGATACCTGACATCGGACGGTCCGAGGAGACAGGAACCCTAAGAGGTCTATTCTTATGACTTCACCAAACGGTAAGGGAAGATGTCCCCTAGAAGGGTTAGGTCCCTAGTTTGGGTTTGTTTAGAGGACGTAACGTCCGCCTAACAACAATGGTGACTCGGTGACCCCTTCAGGCATAAGTGGACTGGAGAGCGGTTGACCGATGGTAAAGGAATTCGTAGAACTGTTGAAAAACGTCCCTTTTACGAAGGTGTCAATCGTCCTAAATCTTTTGTGAAAGGTTCTCAAACAACTTAGGACTTCGTGTCTAAAAATACGGTACCCTCATTTATTTGTAAAGAAAAACCGTTTTTGCACAACTAACATTACCGAGGATAAAACTAATTGTTTATACATAAACTCGGATCAATATTACTAAATTTTAAGTCCCAGGTTTTGATATTAATGTAAACGTGGTTGGATTATGTAACAGAAGACAATTCGGAATGCGGGGGAGTAAAAATGAACCGTAAAGAAAAGTGTGTACAATTTTAAGATGAATCGGAAAGTCTGTCAAGTTTACAGTGGTGTAGTTATTGAATAAAGACTAGAACGGGAAAGTTGAGAGTAATGGGAAAAAGAAAGAAGACCGTACGTAGTTCAAGATGGAATATCGTATTAAATTATCTCCTTTCAAACCTTAAGAGTAGTGTTCAAATCCAAGTTTAGACTCAAAAAGGAATAGACACTAGAACCCGTCCTATCAATTAAAGAAGAACTAGATAAGAAGTGAAAATTCCTTATTCTCTCCATCTAAAGGAATTCAATACTTCACGATGTTTACACTAACAATCATAAACTCCTTGGTCTTGTACTAATACTATGATTTCGATACAAACTTCCATGTTACTCAGTCCTTGTAACGTTAGAAACCAACTAACTAGTCCCCATCTAAATTCGTGTCAATCGTCTCCCGTCAGGTTTCTTAGAAACTCAACTGGTTCAGGTGGAGATTTCAAGTTTCTCGAGACCAACGGTGGTAAGACATTCAATTTTGCACACCAAAACCCTCTACTCGTTTAGACCCAAATTTAAGATTTGGTCGTAAATACTAGAAGAAACTCTAAGACAAGGAGTGGACATGTTTATTAAGTGACCATTCCTAAACGTACCTAGACAATACTCTCCGTGTTTACGACACTTTGTAGTGAGGAAAAACTACCATGTTAACATCTTTTAACTTACAAATAAGAGTATTATTCACTTCCTCTTTGAGTTAAAAGAACTATAAGACTTCTTCACAAAGGTCGAGAATGACACAGGATCTTGACCTTAAAGAGTAAAACCTCGTCAAACACCGTCGTCACACAAGTAGTAACTTCCCATCCCGAACACCCGAAGAGACCACCGATTTACCATTTCTTAGACGGACGTTACACCCTCTGGACCCAAACTGGGGACCCAACCCTTCTAGGGGACCTCTTCGTTTACCGTAGGGTGAGGTCATAAGAACGGACCTCTTAAGATACCTGTCTCCTCGGACTACCCGATATATCAGGTACCCAAGTGTTTCTCAGTCTGTACTGATTCACTGATTATGAAAGTCAAAGTGAAGAACAATATGATTACATCCTCGTAGGAACTATTTTGACCTAAAATGTTTCTTCATGTGTCTACCTGGGTCCTATTCCAAATCCTCGGACTAATTTTTAATCTACTCGTTTTATAGGAACAGTTGTAAATATCTTATATGTAAGAGATATATTATCCGTGATTTATTAGGGAGAGAGGGGAGGAGGGAGGAAAGGAAGGGAGAGTGGGTTTTTTGAAAGACACCTTGAATTTGATAGAGACTGTCTTTAGGATACACTTTATACAAGTTGAGTGGAAGGTTCTATTACTAATCTTCACCGACACAATTCTTTCTGACACTTCGACACAGACTCGAGTAACCCTTTCTCCTGACATCAGTTAATTATTTTAAACGGTACCGTCACGGTACCCCTGTCATCGTCGGCCGTTCGTTACACAAAAAGTAGGAACTACGTACATCTACTGTACACCGACAAATCAAGTTTGTTTACAAGGACTTTACCAAGTCTCCGTCGTGAGACAATTTATATCTGTGTTCTCGAATTTCAGAGTAGAGTTCTGGTTCCTATGACCGCACTAAAACTTTAGTACCCAAAAACAACAACAACAATTCTGATTTCTCCGACTATTGACTTTAGAAGTTATTTTGTTTCAGTGGTTCAATAATTCGGGTGTAACCTAACAGTAACGAGTATCTTATTACTTACGACAAAAATTTTTATATGTAAACGAAAGAGAAGAAGAAGTCAAGGAGTCAGACTTCTGATTTATCTATTACGAAAACTTTGAGTTAATGTTGTATTATTTCACTGGATAACGATTTGTAGTGACACCGAAATGAAACATCTTTATAATTTACGTGAAAAATCTTTACTAAAAAACACTAAAGGGAAACCGGACATCCTTATAAACGTCACTTAGAGTTAGAAAGGAATGACAGACCTATTTTCGAAGATGGGGAGACGTGGGAAGAAGGATCTCGACTAGGCTTCCGACTCCGATTACTTATTTATCCGCAAGAAAAAGGTTAGACGAGGGGTCCTTCACATACTCTTAAATACCTAAGAGAAACCAGTTCTCGTCTAAAGACCATAGACTCATCGAATCCGTCTTCGTAAGACAGAGAGAGAGTGAGAGGAGAAGACCACTCCTTCTGTCCTCATAAATTTAAAGGTCTCGTCAATGGAATTAGTAAAAGACCCAAACGAGATTTTTGATCAGACACCACCACCAAACGTTCACTGTCACACACCTATAAAATCAATGATGGTCCACTCTGGGTCAAAGTAGAGTAAGAGAGTCCTGGAATCCCCTAGAAAACGATGTGACGATTTTAGGGGAGAGCCGAGGGGATGTAAACAATTTGACTCCGGGTCTCTAATGTCAATTCGGATCGTGACGTACGACGAGATTACGACTAGTAATTAACGGACAGGTCTACCGGGACCGGAGAGTGACTGTCTGTCATTCAGATTTAACAAGTAGAGGTCACAAAGAACATCTGACGGGTTACACAAATGACACCAGGTAAATGTCCTCCCACTGTAATTCGTCTAGACTACGATCATAAGACCGTGATCAGGACTCCTCGTTTCACCGTCTAAATCCGTCCTTACACCTTCTGAGTCATTTACTCATTCAACGTAGGCTTTCGTGGTCACAAGGTCACATCGGCTGATAAAATCAGTAGGTAGTCTGTCCATCCTTAAGTTCGAATCACGAGGTAAGTACGACCGGACCTCTTCTAATCGTCACGTCGTTGACTGTGGAGTTTGATGAAAGGAAATTCTGTACCTTCGTTGCTCGTTCGTTGTTGTTTTTTGTAGTCAGAGTGTGGATGGAATTCCAGTAAGAGTATTTACAGTCAGTACGACTCTGGTCACCGCAAAGACCTCTGTACACAGTGTTCTCTCAATATCGAGTGAGTGTACGACGAATTTTTAACGTAAGAGGAAAATCTTCAAAACACAATTACAGATGAACTAGAGTGTCAAGAAAATCAAGGTGGAAAGACGACCGAGTCGATAGTTGTATAAGGTACAAATAGAAATAAAAGACAAGGATTCTCGGTATTGACGATTATGGTTTCCATTGAAAAGAGTAAAAAGAAAGAAAACTTTATAGTCTCTCATTCGGGAACTTCCACGACTTATCGATTAATTCTTACATATCAGTACAAAACACACCACTGTAGTTTAGAGAATCTATAGTCTCACGGTCAATACACGTTCCGTGAACCGAGGTACAATAGTACCTAGGTTCTTTGATCAGTTTAAGGACGATAGTTCATCCAAATACACTTTTTGTGGATGGGACAATTAGTATATGTAACTTCCATAAGAAAACTTTGGGGTGGTTACAACGAGCTAAAGATCTCTCGGTAAGTAAAGAACCATCAGTCGAATATTGGCACTTGATATTCATACACGTTAAATTTATTAAGACCGACGGAAATTTTCCTACTTAACTTCTCACGTCCTCATCTTTGTTCTTCTGGGACTATTGGAACACATTATATCACGTACTCTTCGTGTACTAAGTTACGTAACATATCTCCGCCTCCTCCTACCCTTCCTAGTGACGTCCGACTATGGTAATAACACCAGAAAACATTACAATGGATATTGACCATTGAAAGATTTAGAGGACCCGAATTTTATATGTATAAATAAAAAGGAAACCTTTGCTTGTGTTTTATGAAGTCGAAGAGGTCCATATACCTTATTGTTACAAAACATCAATGAGAAAAAATACTGAGATCATATAAAGTCCCGTTACTTTACCCGGAATGTATAACCCTTTCTTAAATATTAAACTCTCCTTCGTTTAGATCTATACTTTCGTCGTTCTATTAAAAGGAGATTCCAAAAGTTTCAAGGTAAGTCGGAATGGTAAACTATCGTCACCACTACCTCTCTCACAAGCCACACACACGAAGTTCGGGGACTTTACTAGGAGGAAAGAGACCTGAAGTTTCATATCTTTAACAAGGTCGGAGGAAAAGATGAAGTTTGGTGTGACAGACCACCAGTCTGAAACTTGAGACCTGCTCTTATCTTAATCGGAAGTCCTTGAAACCCCCTCTAAATATTTTATTCGTTACTTGTAAAGAGACGAAAGATTTCTGAAAAACGATGGTAAGGTTATTGTAGGGACCACCCGATATTATTCGTATCAATTTTTTTTTTTTAGAGAGAACCTAGAGATGACGGGGTGAAAGACCAAAACTTGTCGATGGGTCCTTTGATAATAGAGACTTTGTCAAAGATAAGAATACACTTCTTCCGTTTATACCCTTCCGAAGGAATCAAAGGAGATTTCCATCCTAATCTTACCTTCTTAAGTTCTTACTTCTCTGTAAAATCCTGAAAAGTAGGTCAAAGTAGAAACATTGAACTGAAACACACAAATCCATTAAATAAAAGAAATTGTGTAGTTGGTTTTTAATTAGTCAACTAGATTCTTTCTTTACCTTTAAAAGAAGTTCGTTTAAACTACTAAAATTGGGTCCTCCCCGTAGAGTCAAGACTCTTGACAAAACGAACAATCTTCAGTTATGTACCAATGTACTAAAAACTCTGTCTCCCGACATATAATTTACTACATAATAACTGTTAAATGTGTTAGGTCTAGATTCACAATAACACCGGGGAATATTATAGTTCTTCCTTACAACGGAAAATTTATCGACAGAACAACTGCTATCCTCTTACAACGGAAAATACTAACACTTTGACACGTTAAGTCTAACCCTGAACTTGGGTACCGAAAATTAACTCTACGGTGTGGATTAGAGTCCTGAATTTCTTCGAGTCCAAGAAATACAGGGTAACGTCTTTCTTAAGTCACTCTCTGTTTCACTACCCATTCATCACCTAAATCCATCTCACTATATGTAAAGTGTCCGTCTTACACCAGACCGAGATTTCTACTCTTGCCGGAACCCTCTTTGTATGAGGTGTCTACCTCATACTCGTAGTGTCTTTCGTTCTCCGGGACTTTATACTCAACCAATCAAAAATACCCGATCCATTAAAACATCCTATTGTCCACCCTCTTAATAAGGTTAATAAACCCCCTTCCGTACCTCGTAACCCGAGGTATGTACGTCTCTAAAAAAAAAAATTTGATACGAATAATATCGGGTGGTCCCTACAATAACCTTATCAACATAGGTTGATAAAAGTTGGGGTACCTGACATCGGACGGTCTGAGGAGACAGGTTCTCTAAGAGGTCTGTTCTTATGATCTTACCCAACGGTAAAGAAAAAGGTCCTCTAGAAGGACTGGGTCCCTAACTTGAGTGTAGAGAAATGTAGAGGACGTAACCATCCACCCAAGAAATGGTGATCGTGGTGGACCCTTCGGTCCTTAACCCGATGACGGGTGTAAAACTGGAAAATACCAACTAGAGTCTTGACAGTATCGAGGACACCTACACAGTAAATCGTACGATTATATAATCACTAACACACACACACACACTCACTAGAATATTACTCCCAGTTTCAGGTGACCCTGAACTTAGAAGATGGTAGAACCTAGACCAACCAAGATTGGTCAAAAACAGTACAGGATACTGATTGTGAAGAGAAACCTTCCTTTCGATACTGTTTGGATCTGTCGTATAATTTTTCGTCTCCGTAATGAAACGGTTGTTTACTGGTATATCAGTTTCGATACCAAAATGGTCATCAGTACATGTCTACACTCAACCTGATACTTCTTCCGACTCGTGACTTCTTAACTACGAAAGTTTAACACCACGACCTCTTCTGAGAACCCTCAGACAACCCGACGTTCCTCTAGGTTGGTCAGTTAGGATTTCCTTTGGCCAGGACTTATAAGTTACCTTCCTGACTATGACTTCGACTTTGTGGTTATGAAGCCGATGGACTACGTTTTGACTGAGGAACCTTTTCTGAGACTAAGACCCTTTCTAACTTCCGTCCTCCTCTTCCCCCACTGTCTCCTACTCTACCAACCTACCGTAGTGGTTGAGCTACCTGTACTCAAACTCGTTCGAAACCCTCGACCACTACCCGTCCCTTCGGACAGCACGACGTCAGGTACCCCAACGTCTTAGTCTGTGATGAATCACTCACTTGTCATTGTTGTTGTTACCGATACATTAAAAAATTTTCCGATACAGTGGGCGGACATTTACCTGATGTCATTTGTATAACCTGTCAGATGTTCTTTGTCGCGTCTACTTGTTAAATCTGAATGACAGTCTCGATCCTGGTAGACCTGGACGTCAATTACTAGTCATAATCTCGCGGTACTTACGTGACAGGGGAAGGAAGGAGACAAAGCCAAGATGAACATTTATAAAGACATTAGATGAAAAGGGAGAGACAAATATAAGGGTGTTCGTAAACAAATAAATAAGTTTCGTTACAAATAAATAATACTTGAATTATACAATGTCTGTGAAGGTCCATAAATGACACGTAACTCACGACGATAGAGTTACAGTCGACACACGATTTCAAACATGTTGATACGCGTAGAAAAGGGATGAGTGACAAGTCCCTGTAGTATAACTCCGAATTTTTACCGTTGTTTAGTCTCAAAGGAAGGGGACCTTTCGACGACGACGACGACGACGATTCAGTGAAGTCAGCACAGGTTGAGACACACTGGGGTATCTACCGTCGGGTGGTCCGAGGGGGGCAGGGACCCTAAGAGGTCCGTTCTTGTGACCTCACCCAACGGTAAAGGAAGAGGTTACGTACTTTCACTTTTCACTTTCACTTCAGTGAGTCAACACAGGTTGGGAGTCACTAGGGTACCTGACGTCGGAAGGTCCGAGGAGGCAGGTACCCTAAAAGGTCCGTCCTCATGACCTCACCCCACGGTAACGGAAGAAACGGTCTTATGATAAGTGTAGAGATTAGAGAGTGGACAATAGAGTCTTATCGGAGGATCAACCTCAAGAGTAAACCACTAATGGAGGACTTGTCACTGTTCTAACACTAGAAAAATTCTATATCTGAACATACAGAAAACGAGGAAAGGTAGTAGTTACCACATTTTTTTTTTTAGGAATAAAACAATATACTCTGGGAAGAACTTGACCAACGGAACGGTATAAGTAAAGGATAATGACAATATAAAAATATGAGACGGTCATGATATATAATATCTCTAAGACTCATTTTGGTGATGAAAGAAAGAAAAAAAATTTGGATGAATAAAGACTAGACTAAAAATATGTATGACTAGTGAATCTTATGAAAGAAAAAAGGAAGACCATTGGAGATTGGAGATTTAAAATTGTTGCTCCAGTCATAAACCGTGTTTCGTTCACTCGTAGTATAAAATAGTACTTTACCTTACTTGTAAATAAATCACAATGAAGAAAATCATTCGTAAAGACCTCAGAGAGGGGGAGGAGTAATGTCTCTTGTAATTCAAGAGACAATATTATAAGGAAAGTAATAGTATACTTCTTTAGGTACCAGTGTATATTACAACGTACTAGTTAGGTAAACAAATATTTAGAGAAAGGAGATAATCCGTAACTCCATAGGTAAAGGTAGTCAAAACTTTAATTCAGGTAACGTCTTATTGTATACTAATTGACGTTAGAACACGTTATGGATAATATGTGAAGACAATCATTCCTATTCTTTCCAACACGACACTATTATTCACTTCACTTTAAGTGAGTCAGAACAGACTGAGAAACACTGGGGGTACCCGATATGTCAGGTACCTTAAGAGGTCCGGTCTTTTGACCTCACCCATCGGAAATGGAAGAGGTCCCCTAGAAGGGTTGGGTCCCTAGTTTGGGACCAGAGGTCGTAACGTCTGTCTAAGAAATGGTCGACTCGATGTTTCCTTTGGGTTCTTATGACCTCACCCATCGATAGAGAAGAGGTCACACTATTATTTGTGTAGGAATTCAAATCACTGAAATAAGACACGAATAACCCCGTCAAAAGATCTCGTCGGAGAGAGGAGACGTGTCTAAAAGTCTTAGGTCAGACGAAGACATAAAACTCCTTTGAAATAGACACCGAAGGTTCCATCGAATAGTCACCCCCTCTCTACTTGTCCTTCGTATTACAGGGTGTACAGTGAAGAACCTTATACCCTGACTTACAACTACAAACCTCTTACAAATATCAAAGTCGGTATTTTGTAATTCCTAAATCACTTTCCTTTTATAGTAATACTCTACCGTCTAAACCCACTTCAAAATACCATCTTTATCCTGAGTTTAACTTGAACTTTACTTCAATCTTAAATCTATTCTTTCTCTCTTCTATAAGATAAGTAAAGAACTGGATTTTACATTAATTTAAGACCGAATTAAGGTCTAATAAAAGAATAAAGATATATTAAAAGTCCAAGTATTAAAATGAATATGACGGACTAAAAAAAATTTTAATCTCATATTACTTTTGTAAATAAATCAAATCAAATCTTAAGAGTAATTTTTGAGTCGTCCCCCAACACCAATGATTAATTTCTGATAATCTAATCCATAGTAACTATAAATCTTCAAACCTTTTTTTTACAGTAAAGTACCTTCTGGTCACTATAGTCGGTACCATTTATGACGTAGAAGATGTATTTATCAAGTCACATGTAAAACGATCTACATTAGAACGTAGTGTCTCTTTTATAGACAGAGGTAAACCTCAGAATTGTGAGGTATAGATGACTGGTTATAGTCATCTGAATTGGTTATCAATTTGAAACCAAACGGGTTGATTCCTGAAGGGACCACCGAGTCTACCATTTCGTAGACAGATGCTACACCCTCTGGGCCCAAACTAGGGACCCAACCCTTCTAGGGAACCTCTTCCTTTACCGTTAGGTGAGGTCATGAGAACGGACCTTTTAGGGTACCTTCCTCCTCGGACCATCCGATATCAGATACCCCAGCGCTTCTCAACCTGTGTTGACTCACTGAAGTACAAGTGCAACGGGTTGATCTGGTAAAAGATTTTCCCTCGTCTAGTATTACGAAGAACGAACATAATACGAAAAGTCTAAACGTTTCGTCAAAGTATAAGTGGTAAATGAAACTAGGAAAGTGATTGGAGAACACGTATCTATGGTAACTTAGGGTAGAACGTCTACTTTATTAACTCTAATTAACTGAAAGGGTTTCATTATTCTGTCTACTGATTATAATCTTTATCCTGACTTTAGGTATAAAACCCTGGATTCGGTTCACAATAAAAATTTTATGGTATATGGGTGGAAAAGGTAATGGAAAAACTACAACTATTTTAGTTTGACAGGACCAAGACTAACAATGACTCCAAGGTACTCCTTTTGACTAAAAAGGTCCTAGTTTATAATGTGATTTTATTATGACCGGTGTCAAATTCCTTTATCGTTTTATTAATTAACAATCTCCCTTTTATTATTGTCTAATTTTGAGAGAGTTTAATTCAGAAATAAAGGAGAATAGGATCAAAGACTTTTGTAAAATATATTAAATATAAATGGACTTAATATTCAAAGTACTGATGTAGACGAACGAACATAGTAAAAAGTAATGAAAATTAATTTATATATAACTAGTATATCCAACTCGTGATGTCATCTGTGACCTCTAGGTCACCCATCATTACATATCAAGTTTGGGAGTCTCTCTTCTATAGTCTGGAACGTCACTGACACTTCTACCCTACTTATGTCCTCATCACTTTCTTAAGTAACTCTCTCCTGGGGTATCTCAGGTAGTCCCCATTCCTACGGAGGAACCTTCACAGACCTCTTCATCATTCCTAAAATCCATACACGGTCTCTACGGGGACCCCTCTGTCGAAGTACTTCTTCCACGACACGGTTAAGACGAACCTCCGGTTTCTTTATACTTTGACACTATATCAAGTTATGACTATTCATACGTTTATATCAATAGTAGATGTATATTCGTATAATTCTATTTCCTCATTTTACGAAAATTATTCCTTTTCCCATCACCAAGACTCTCAGATCAAACGTAACCTTAGTGGACTTTCAGAATTGATCTAACTGTGGTGGTGATCTCAAAAAGACTAAATCATAACAGACCCGACCCACGAGTCCTAAACGTAAAGATTGTTCAAAGGTCCACTACGACTATGGTGTCCAGACCCCTGATGTGCGACTCCTCGTGTCAGTACCTCACTTCCTAATCTTAGACACACAGTCACTGCAAGTCGACATGGAAACGGTAAACGATAATCGCATGTAAGGATTCCGTCAATCATAAATTATGTTTCCACGAAGTATACCACGATTTACTCATTCAGTTACTTAAACTAATTAATGAAAGGAAACCAATATGGTAAATACACCTATATACTAATAAAGTCTAAGTGTTGCTTATGTTTTCGATATTTCTCTACTATAGACTTTTTGACGTTGACCTTCTTAAATGATCTAAATGACCGACACATAGGACTGATATAAAAATCCCGTTCACAAACTTTTTTTTTTTTTGAAGTAAATTTTTATCTCTTCTCGAGTGAACCTATAAATATTGGACTGTCCAATTTTGATCGTGTTGTAGACTTACCCTTTAACAACTCAGAATTTTGGATGTGTCCGTAAAAGATTTTTGAGTTACTTAATTAAGTAAACTTTAAGGTAATTCTTTATATATCAAGACCCGTTCTTAAGAAAGTCGTCCCTCTAGAAAGATTTTCCCAATTGTACGATTTAATAGATGGTGGAAACTTTCTTTAAAGTTAAGATAATCTTTCTTCGGCATAAAGGACTCATTTTGGACATCTTTGAGGAAGGGGATCCATAAAGGACCGTTGTTGATCTTAGTCTACCTCCCTCCATTTTAATTTTCAGAACCGGAAAATGGGTCTGAGACGACGGAAATCATGGAAGATGGGTCCAAGTAAACAAATTTCTCAGATTGACCCGACCCTCCTCAGTCTCTCTTTCTCGGTGGTAAGGTCTTCTAAGTTCCCGTCAGCAAGAGCCTCCGAGACCAACACGACCCTTCCCTTACAGATACCAGGATCCAGGACTACAGGAATTGACTCGTTTCGAATACCTGAGTTACTCGAGTTAAACCTCCTGACGAAATTTCTACCTTCCCGTTCAGAACCTTCTCATAATTTTACCATCTTTTGGAGTTGAACTTTGTTCCTACTCCGTAGTTTCTCTATTTACTCTATTCCCTCCCTTCTTTTTCAAGACCCAGGAAATAATATCCGGTCTCTTAAATATTCGTACTAGAGTAACTTAGGATGGTCGTTAGGACACTCTAACTACAATCATAGAGGGTAAACGTGTCCTGTCATGACTCCGAGACTCAGAGGTGTCTCATTCATAGTTTCGACCCTGTCCTAAGATCCAGTAATCTGAGTTTTCAGATCGGATTAAAGTGGACAGTTTCAGTCTGTACCGTCCACATATCGAGTTTCTACTAATAACCTCTATCTTACACCTATCTATTTTATGACTTTCTTTAAACTTGTCAAAAGTACTATCAGTCTGGGATTGAGAATAAATTTCGTCTTTTTCTTAATTGATTTGACAAACATAACTTATGTATTCTGGGAATCAAACGACCAGAGAACCTTCGACAAGAAGTAAATAAAGGAGACGAGGAGGGGACATAAAACATCATTATAAGACCTAGATAAATCATGAACTTTCCGGACTTGAACTCACTAGACAATAACTAAAAGATTTCTGTGTGAGTATTTGGTTCGGAACAGTACTTGACGGTGTGTGAACGGAGCATGGAGAGACAGAGTTTTCCACCATAAAAACCGTCACGAGAAACCCCTACTGGAAAACCGTAAGAGGGACTGGAAGGTTGTTCCAGAGTAAGGATCGTGTAGATTACAGATCATGTCTCACTGTTCTGGTGAATTCAACCGGTCGAAAAATTCCTTTTTAACACTTACTGTCTCATTTTCTTACTCTACTTGGAAAGGATTGACGAAGGAAGAAAATGAAAAAAAACACACAGACACACACAACCTGAGACAGACTTGCGTTTATTACGAGGAAACGGGAGGAAAGGAATAATGGAACGTAGGGTCTATTTTCACGGAATACCTTATTTTTAGGAACTGTACAAAGACTCCCTTGCAGAGGGAATTTGTTACTTAGAAGATTAAATCCTCCTTAGAATAATGAAGTCAAAGGTATAGTGATCAAAATTTTTTGTAAAAATTTCCTTACAGTGGTATTATATCTCGTACCTCGAAACACGTGTTCGTACATTTAGTAAAAACATTTATCGATAAAGGACTCCTACTTGTCGTTAAACACGACCCACCCTCCATTTCGTCTAAAGTAGTAAATCATCACTCTATGTGTATGAAGAGTTAATAGTCATGATTACCCCTGTTACTATTATTCCCATTACCTCAGGTATTCTTTAGGTACCACCTTAAATTTAGTCAAGAAAAACGAAGAAGAATCGTCACTACCGTTTATGAAACGATCTCTCTTTAAAATCTAACAAACATATAAAGTTAAAGATAAGGTCAAGGACAATAAAGAGTTGTTGAATTTCTACTATGAATTTGTCTGTTTCCGGAACAACGTAAAACTTTTATTTCAATAAAACTAGTTTGACAAATACTTATATATTATGGGTTTGTTACCGGATAAAAAGAGAGGTAACTTAACTTATTTATAACCGTAATCTACTTGTTTCATTTATGATTTGTGAAAATGATTTTAATCGTCCCGTAAATGACCTCTTTTAAGACTATAATAGGTCTTTACTTTACCCAAATTTATTGACTCTGAAGGGAATTTGAGAACACTTCTTACTATCGACGTCTATCATTCCATAAGTGGTATAAGTAACGGAGAAAAGGATAAATATATCTCTTTCATTTTATTTTCTGAGTCTGAGGAAGTCTATTTTGAAGAGATCGACGACTAAAAAAAAGGTGTATGTCTTCATACTGAAATAACCTATCGTATTCATAAAATTTATAATGATACTGTTACACTATCTTTAATTATTAAATTTCCTATTGTTTTATTTTTGGTTCTATGTTCACTCAGGGGAGGGATTATGGTGTAGACGGAAGACAAGGTAAGTGTCAACTGACTTGAAATTGGCTGGTGTAGACAAAGTCAGTCTTAGTAAAAGTGAGGATTCAAGTCTCTACGTTTCTCAAAGGGAGTACATTGAACCCGTCTTCTATCGGAGTTTGTTGAAATTTAAGTTCTACGGGACTACGTAGAGGACTTTTGAGGGCACACAAGTTTCTGAAAACACGATCAAGGTCAGACAAGGGAGGCCGTCATCTAGGCATTAATCCTCAAATGGGGTGTGTGTTCGATTGTGGAAAGATCTCTCGACAGAAGACGATAAATATCGTTCTAAAGATTAAACGATGTATAAAAATAGTCGGTGTAGTGATTCAAAAGAAGAGGAAGGTTCAGTCTTGTCTTTCTACTTTTCTTTGTAATATCGGAAGATTGAAGACTCGTCTTGTTTGGAAAGTCACAAGACTTCCTGAAGGTCGTTTTAAAGAACTCACCACTTCCATGGTATAATTGGAGTAAAAAATGAAACGTTAAAAAGGAGACCTAAAGAGAGTGAAAGAAAAAGTTCTCACTAAACTGTGACTTAGTCAAAAGAAAGGAACTTCATCTTGAAGGACTTCACAAATTATAAGTGGGTCTAAAGAATTTTCCTTGAAAAGAATTGTGAAGTAATATATTTATACGGGACTCACGGATGACTACGAAAATATCTCTGAGAACGGTATATCTCGGGTCGACAGGTCACACCGTCGGTGATCAGTGTACACCGAGAACTTGTGAACTTTACGTAACTAGATGTGACTCTACATGTCTGACATGCGTACCTGGAGTGGTCTACCAGTTATGTCTTTGGTCTAGCTAATATAAGAAACGTCGGTTTCTACCTCTTCCAGACAGTCAAGTCAAGTCAAGTCAACGAGTCAGCACAGGCTGAGGCACTGGGGTACTTAACGTCGTGCGGTCCGGAGGGGCAGGTAGTGGTTGAGGACCTCAAGTGAGTCTGAGTGCAGGTAGCTCAGGCACTACGGTAGGTCGGTAGAGTAGGAGACAGCAGGGGAAGAGGAGGACGAGGGTTAGGGAGGGTCGTAGTCTCAGAAGAGGTTACTCAGTTGAGAAGTGTACTCCACCGGTTTCATGACCTCAAAGTCGAAATCGTAGTAAGGAAGGTTTCTTTAGGGNTTCCCTGAGAGTTCTCAGAAGAGGTTGTGGTGTCAAGTTTTCGTAGTCAAGAAGCCGTGAGTCGGAAGAAGTGTCGGGTTGAGAGTGTAGGTATGTACTGGTGTCCATTTTGGTATCGGAACTGATCTGTCTGGAATCAACCGTTTCATTACAGAGACGATATCTCAGTCGTTTTTGTTCTGACCCTCGACTGACACCGAGTCTAGTACTTGAGGAATAACGGTTTAAGTCTGAATTTAACTTCTTTCATCCCTTTTGGTGATCTGGTAAGTCCATATTGGATTTAGTTTAGGTAATACTAGTATGTAACCTTCACTGGTTATATAATTTCTCTAATCTAGACTATCTCACGGACTTCTTGATACCTACCTCTAAACATTGGTAGGGGTTCTTTTTCTTCACACTTTTCCGTTTTACTAACAGACTCCTCCGGAATGTTTCTCGACTCTTTTCTTCTCTTCGTTTTCCGTTTCCTCTCTTATTTTCTATATGGTTAAACTTACGTCTCAAGGTTTCTTATCATTCCTCTCTATTCTTTCGGAAGGAGTCACTAGTCACGTTTCTTTATCCCCTTTTGTCGTCTTACCCTTTCTGATCTCTAGAGAAGTTCTTTTAATCTCTATGGTTCCCTTGTAAAGTACGTTTCTACCCGTGTTATTTCCTGTTTTTACCATACCTGGATTGTCTTCGTCTTCTATAATTCTTCTCCACCGTTCTTATGTATCTTCTTCATATATTATTTATAGAGGTACTGGGTCTATTGACGCTACCACACTAGTGAGTGGATCTTAGTCTGTAGGACCTTACGCTTTAGTTCACCCGGAATACTTCGTAGTGACACTTGCTTCGAACAACCTCCACTGTTTTAATGTCAACTCGAAATAGTTTAGGATTTTCTACTACGACACTTTCACGACGTGAGTTATACGGTCGTTTAAACCTTTTGAGTCGTCACCGATGTCCTGACCTTTTACAGTCAAAAATAGGGTTAGGGTTTCTTTCCGTCACGGTTTCCTACGAGTTTAACGACGTGTCAACGTGAGTAGAGTGTGTGATCGTTTCATTACGAGTTTTAAGAGGTTCGGTCCGAAGTTGTCATACACTTGGCACTTGAAGGTCTACAAGTTCGACCAAAATCTTTTCCGTCTCCTTACTCTCTAGTTTAACGGTTGTAGGTGACCTAGTAGTTTTTTCGTTCTCTTAAGATCTTTGTGTAGATGAAGAGGAAATAACTGATGTGGTTTCGGAAAATTGACACACCTAGTGGCGTTTAACACCTTTTAAGACTTTCTCTACCCTTATGGTCTGGTGGAATGGACGGTGGACTCTTTAGACATACGTCCAGTTCTTCGTTGTAAATCTTGACCTGTACCTTGTTGTCTGAACAAGGTTTATCTCTTTCCTCATGCAGTTCCGACATATAAAAGAGGGACGAATAAATTGAATATACGTCTCATACAGTACTCTTTACGACCCGACGTACTTCGTGTTCGACCTTAGTTCTAACGAACATCTTTATAGTCATTGGAGTCAACTGTGGTGGGAATACCGTCTTTCACTTTTTCTTGATTTCTTGAAGAAATACTTTCACTTTCTCCTCTCACTTTTTAAATCGAATTTCGAGTTGTAAGTCTTTTGATTCTAGTACCGTAAACCAGGGTAGGGAAGTACCGTTTATTTCCCTTTGTTACCTTTATCACTGTCTGAAATAGAAAAACCCGAGGTTTGAGTGACGTCTACCACTGACGTCGGTACTTTAATTTTTCACGAACGAGGAACCTTCTTTTCAATATTGGTTGGATCTGTCACATAATTTTTCGTCTCTGTAATGAAACGGTTGTTTCCAGGTAGATCAGTTTCGATACCAAAAAGGTCATCAGTACACACCTACACTCTCAACCTGACACTTCTTTCGACTCACGTTTTCTTAACTACGAAAACTCGGCACCACAACTTATTCTGAGAACCCTCAGGGAACCTGACGTTCCTCTAGGTTGGTCAGGTAGGATTTCTTTTAGTCAGGACTTATAAGTAATCTTCCTGATTACGACTTCGACTTTGAGGTTATGAAACCGGTGGACAACACTTCTTGACTAAGGAAACTTTTCTGGGACTACGACACTTTCTAACTTCGACCCTCTACTTCCCCTGTTGTCTCCTACTCTACCAACCTACCGTAGTGACTGAGTTAGTTACCTGTATTCAAACTCACTCGAGGCCCTCAGCCACTACCTGTCCCTTCGGACCGTACAACGTAAGGTACCCCAACGTTTCTCAACCTGTGTTGATTCACTGACTTGACTGACTGACTGACTGACTGACTGTGACTTTACACGATATTTACATTTAAATGTGACTTAAAACTTCTAAACTTTACTGTCTTTTTTGAGTGATTACTAAAAGCATGACTAATGTAGAACTTTACTACGAAAACTATAACCCAATTTATTTGATATAGTGATTTACTAAAGTGACTAAAGAGAAATAAAAATTTTTTATACCCATGATGTTTTGAACGTCCAACTCAAACACCGAACACAATGTAAAGATGAAGAGTTGTGACAATTTCTGTCGTCGGGGTTCTGACACTTTTACTTCATGTCCTACGAGACTTTCCTCGACGATAAGACCAGACGCGAACGTATTTCGTTCTTTTCAATAGACGTTCTCTAGAGGAAGTCTACACACAGTCTCCTGTGTGTTCCCAATGAGTCCACCTCCTTATGTAGCTCGTCCATACAAGGTTTCACTTCCCCTATTACTTGTCTTTCTGTCCCCCATTCCGCCGGTCTTGAAACCCATACGTAGCCCCTGGTCCTCTGTCACTGACGTTAGAATCTTTTTAGACAACCAAGTTTTGTACAAAGAGAATCCATCACACAGATATAGTCTCTAAGAAGACATCACAGTTTTTTGATTTCTATGGTTTCTATCTCCTCTTCGAGTGGAAAAGGGAGGGACTAAGACTCTTAACAACCCTCTTTTTGGGTCTTTCTTCTCCTAGAGTCCGAGTGTCTCGGGACGAAAGGAAGTGAGTACTCCTACGAATTAGATAAAGGTTTTCATCCTCCCTTCCACTCTGAGAATTATAAACCTCTCCGGTTTACGTACGAAGGAGTTATCGTCAAGGGGTGTCAAGAGGTCGTAGGGTTCTTCCGACCCAAAACCGTCCCCAGTTACTCTATCCACTCGTACTCTACCTTCCCGGTCCCCGGTTCGTTCTGGATCCTATCCCGAATTCTAAGGTCTCACACCCGTTGAAAGTACCCCGTTCGTCGGTCCTGATACTTAATTACTACTGAGACCCATGTGTATACTACAAGGGACGGGTACACCCTGGTCGGTGAAACTACCGATGGTCAGAACTTTCGTCCAAATTGATCAGTAAGAGGTCGTCCCTGGTCCCTCCTAGGTCAATAGTGGGACTTGACCTTGTCCACTTTCACTCCCTCTCCTTGTCTTTAGATTTTTGGATTCGTGAATAGGACTTCCCTAACGAAACACCATGATATTAAACGTTCATTTATAAACAAGGGTCTACGTTGACAGGTCGTCGAACACCTCTGCTAACTTATGTAATATTCTTTTTTTCCTCAATGTAAAAGAAACTTGTAGACTTACATCAAGTTCCGACGATACACTTCATCTTCGACCTCTCTGATCGAAGAGACTTTAATAAAATGAAAAATTGATCTCTTATTACCTATTCACGATTCATGTTTACATACATTATATATACAAAAATATCCATATTAATGTACATAACAAACTTCTTTTTTACTTTTGTGTACCTTTTTTATAAATCTCCCTAATTTTAATAGTTTATTCTTATGTAAATACCCCGTATTTATCGTATAAATTAACAGAATAATTCAACTAAAAATAAAGGAGTCATAAACACAATTTAACCTGTCTTAAAGAAGATTATCAAGTGTGTTATATACCAACCCACCCCCTTCCTCTAACCTCATCTACTTCCTAATAAAGACATTAGGATTTAAACACATACAAAAATCAAAAGGATACAGTCAGGGATCTCACAACTCGATTGTTTCCTTTTACAGTAGTCCTTTATCACTCTGATTCTACACTTCTTATGTCACCCGTGTCGTACCCACCGAAGGGAGAAGTGCCACCAAAATTACCACGAAGGGTCCTAGGGTCTGTTAGGACGGACCACCGACTACACAACGAGACTCATGGACATTCACTCTCGACGGGAGGACAACCGGTCGAGAAGAAACTAAGTCTTTCGGTAACGTCATAGGAAGGTCATTAAGAAGAAATGAATTCAATTAAGTCTGACCGAAAGTCAATCAACATTATGACATTCAGGATTGATTGCGAACCACAAACTCAAACTCGTTGAGGTCCTCCATCACTTCCTATCCCTCCCGACCACGAGACGTCAGGAACCCCAGCGTTTCTCGGTCTGTACTGAATCGCTGATTTGTCGTTGTTCCGAACCACATGAATTATTCGTTTCACTTATGTAAAAAAAAGTCCCAAAACCTTCGTGTCTAAATGTGTATTTGTTATATTAGCTGTCTAAACACCACCAGATGTTACGAAGTCTATCACGAACACATAGACTTTACTATTCGTAATACGAGTCTGAAGTGGGTTCTTTTTATGATCAAAGTATTTAGTTCAATGATTCATTTACACTTGTGTCGTTTTATAAAACCAATATAATAAGTTTGAAATATGGGGTTCCGACTATCACTTGAACTTATCCTTAGTCCCTCTGAAATAAATTAAGACAAGAGAAGAGAGTATAAAAGTAATAAACATCGTCGTAGAGTTGGAGTCTCCAAAGACGAAGAAAGGAAGAAACAGGGAAATATTCGTCTTCCTTCTCTACTTCTAACTCCTAGATACATACCTACAGAAACTAAATTTTTTCTAAAACTTCTCTTTAATGTCTATTAGTAATAAAAGTTAAAGTACTAATAGCTATTAATAGCACTAGTTTTCGTACCAATAGTTATTAGTGATCGTGTAGGGAGACCTTTGAACATTGATAAACTACAGATTCTCAAGACTCGATCTCGTCACACTTCTTATATTTTAAAATTTCGTTAAAACAAAAAGGACAGTAAGACGAGTCTCTAGACGTCGTCGAAAGAGAAAACAAACACGACAGGGAGTAAATCAGTAATTTTGTTTTTTGTTTTTTGTTTTTTGATACGATGTCAACAAACGGACCGATGGTTCCCCGTCTAGTTCTATCTATAATTCGGCTTGATTTATCAGTCAAATAGTACCCTTGACAGTCGAAGAGAGTTTGGAAGAAAGTATACATGTCAGATAAGGTACGAAGAGATACACATACGTAATACGATACCCTTATTAGGTACCGAATAAAAAGGTAAGAAGAAAAGTCAACCATGGTAGTTAAATGGTGAAGAACTAGAAGTTGTTCCTATTAAAATACGTAAAGGTAAAAATCTATTGACACGATCAGTATAGTCCCACTTTCACTAAAAATCTTTTTAGTGAACCAGGGAACAACGGTTCATCGAAAATACTATTTGATAAACCCAAGGGTTTAATAAATGTAACGGGGGGGTTGTTTTAGGATCTAAGAATATTAGGACGAAGAGTTTAACAGGTACACTGTGACTAAGTTGACAAACTTTTATCACGACCTTTTAATTATCGGTATTGTTTGAAAATACTAGTTTCACAGGGTTGTAGAAGTCCTTAAATGGAAGCATTGGTTTGTGAGTCGTTTAATAATAAATTCGTTAAGTGGGTCTTCTTAACGAGTAAAAATCGTCCAAACCGGAACCCTTGACAAAAAGTTCAGTTATTTTGTAAAATCACGAGTGTCGCTCACAAAGTGATGTCAAAAGACGGTTAATAAGTCTTCATCGTCTTTTGAGTAACAATATTACCTAATTAAATTCTTATAACCGAGAAATGGGGAAGAGTAAAGATAAGAAAAACTTTCTATTTCTTAACAGAATTTTGACGACCGACGTGAGTACCGTTCCATAATTATTTATGTTAATTTAATTGTGGATAGTAATTTTCACACGGTCTTTTGTTAGTTTCTATTTACCCTAAAAGTTCTTTAACTCATTTGTTTCAAGACTAGAAGTTAATAGAAATTTTCGAAACTACACTTGGAGTTAACTGATTTTCCCTCTTACTCGTCTGTTCAAAGACTGGTGTATAGTTCATGTGGTACCCATATGATTTATAAGATTTTCACTGAGTACCGTATTTTCATTAAGTGACACAAGGACTCAACTTCAAATGTACTTTTCAAAGTACAAACATAGTCCTCTACCTTAATCAGATGGAAGATGCAGTGGAACTTGTCCTCTAAATCTTTCGAATTTACACTAAGGATTCTCACGAGTGATTTTTTCTTCAGTAACTTTAAGGTACAGTACACAAGTCAAGTCAAGTCAGCGAGTCAGCACAGGCTGAGAAACACTGGGGTACTTAGTGTCGTGCGGTTCGGAGGGACAGGTAGTGGTTGAGGGCGTCAAGTGAGTCTGAGTGCAGGTAGCTCAGACACTACGGTAGGTCGATAGAGTAGGAGATAGAAGGGGAAGAGGAGGACGGGGGTTAGGGAGGGTCGTAGTCTCATAAAAGGTTACTCAGTTGGGAAGTGTACTCCACCGGTTTCATGACCTCAAAGTCGAAATCGTAGTAAAGAAGGTTTCTTTAGGGTCCCGACTAGAGGAAGTCTTACCTGACCAACCTAGAGAAACGTCAGGTTCCTTGAGAGTTCTCAGAAGAGGTTGTGGTGTCGAGTTTTCGTAGTTAAGAAACCGCGAGTCGGGAGAAGTGTCAGGTTGAGAGTATAGGTATGTACTGGTGTCCTTTTTGGTATCGGAACTGATCTACCTGCAATCAGTCGTTTCATTACAGAGACGAAAACTTATACGACAGATCCAACCAGTATTGAAAAGAAAGTTCCTCATTTGCAGAATTAAAGTACCGACGTTAGTGGTAGACGTCACTAAAACCTCGGGGGGGCTTTATTTCAGACTGTGACAAAGATAACAAAGGGGTAGATAAAGGGTACTTCACTACCCTGGCCTACGGTACTAGAAACAAAAGACTTACAACTCGAAATTCGGGTGAAAAAGCGAGAGGAGAAAGTGAAAGTAGTTCTCCGAAAAATATGATACACATGTGTTATAGTTTACCACTTGAGTAATGATATAAAGTTGAGAACCTTGTGTGACACCCCTATCGTACTTCTATAAATAAGTAAATCTAAAAACTTAATTATTCCCGTATATTAGATTTAAGACATTCTTATCTTTTTAATACAATCTTGTTTTTCATCACCCCCTCCATAAGTTAAATCTTCCGACGGGGTAAATAGAGGATTTTGGGACTCCTGTCACATATTCTTTGAAAGATTATGTTAAAGATTTTGATGAAATAACAATACAAATTACTGTAGTCGACAAGTCAGTAAGTAAGTTCTTTGAGTTCATGTACGGATCATCATACATATGTGACATAATCCATCAACCCTCAGTATATCTTTACTTATGATACACAGACAGACGAGAGTTCCTCAAGTATCGTATTATACTCGTTGTTCACTTATTTTTGTAGGTCTTGTCACAATACCAGAACAATTAGTGACAAAGGTATCTTGGGGTGGGTCACAGACCCTAGGTAGTGAAGTACTGCTTATCTACCCCTTTGTCACCTTTGTCATAGTCTGCAATAAAAAGATCCGAGGTTTTAGTGACGTCTACCACTAACGTCGGTACTTTAATTTTCTACGAATGAGGAACCTTCCTTTCAATACTGGTTGGATCTGTCGTATAATTTTTCGTCTCTGTATGGAAACGGTTGTTTCCAGACAGATCAGTTCCGATACCAAAAAAGGTCATCAGTACATACCTATACTCTCAACCTGATATTTCTTTCGACTCGTGGTATCTTAACTACGGAAACCTGACACCACAACCTCTTCTGAGAACTCTCAGGGAACCTGACGTTCCTCTAGGTAGATCAAGTAGGATTTCCTCTAGTCAGGACCCACAGGTAACCTTTCAGACTACAACTTCGACTTGAGGTTATGAAACCGGTGGACTACACTTTTCGACTGAGTAAACTTTTCTGGGACTACGACCCTTTCTGACTCCCGTCCTTGTCTTCCCCTACTGTCTCCTACTCTATCAACCTACCGTAGTGGCTGAGTTACCCGTACTCAACCCACCCGACGCCCTCAACTACAACCTGTCCCTCCGGACCTCACGACGTGAAGTACCCCAGCGTTTCTCAGTCTGTACTGACTCACTGACTTGACTTGTCTTTATCAGTACGATGTTTTAAACACGTTATTTTCTCTCGACGGACTTTATAACACCTCTTTACCACGTACCTCACAAGCCTATTTCAAATTTCTCAACTAGAATTTCCTACTCACCTTCAAACGGTCCTAAAATTGTTTTTTCCCATAACGTATTAGTGTCTTGTCTTAAAGTTACTAAGTTTGAATGTGTTAATACAAACCCATGAACCTCTTCTTTACCTCTACTTAAATACTACGATCTAGAACCGACATACACACCCTTTTTAGTATCGACTATGACTATTTTATACCATGTATATCTTACAAACCCAGGACAAACCGAAGTGAACTTCCTCGAAACCGTAATAAGAACCCTCAAAGCTCTAGGTATCACCCAAGACTTTTACTCTTAGTATGTTTATCTAAACACTAGAAACCTTCGGGATACCTATATCTACCTCCGTCTTCTAACCACAGTCCTTTCTTTCCTATCTCTTAAAAAGTCCAATCGTTCTTACATGATTTAACTACTGTACCATTTCAACCCTCTTTTCCTGTCAAAACTCACGGTACTGAAGCACTGACTCATATATATCCCACGTCCTCTTAATTTATAAGGGAACACCAAAACGGTCTCATTTAAAAGTAGAGACGATGAGAAACCTTTTTAAAGAGTATATTGTGTTCGGGGAAGTACGTAGGAACTCGTATTGATGTATTTTCTTTAACCTAATTTACCTTGGATAAAATGTTAAGTTGGAGTATAAACAACCACAATTTTTTACTTAAACTGTCCCGTGAAAGTAGATTCATGACTACTCAGTATTTAGTAGTTCGTTATTGGAATCCTTGAGTCACTTAAAGAGTGGTAAGAAGTCATCGACAGTCTTAGGTCCGATTGTAGGTTTCGAAAAATCCCAATTTTTTTCTATCTTTGTGAAATATGCGATGTTTGTAATACATTCACGTTATCGTGGAGTGTGTCAGTAACATAATCCTAGAAGTTCCCGTCACTAGTACAAAAAAAGGAGAAATACCCCATCGATCTTGTATGTAGATATTACATCATACATCATCCTCAAGCTGTTCTCGAAGGGACCACCGAGTTATCATTTCTTAGACGGACGTTACACTCTCTGAGTCCAAGATAGGGACCCAACCCTTCTAGGGGACCTCGTCCAGTACCGTTGGGTGAGGTCATAAGAACGGACCTGTTAGGGTACCTGTCTCCCCGGACCACCCGACGTCAGTGATCCTAACGTTTTAGGAATCCCAAGTACAGACTTCGCTGACTCGTACGTGCACGTTCCGTGAGTTGTTTATAACAAGTTACGCACATATGACCAATACAGAAACTGTCAACTACCGTCTTTGAGAAAATTTACTGAAATTACTGAAAGAGAATTGGTTAGTAGACCTAATCGACTGTGAGAAGTAGGGAAAAATTTCGCACGGTTGACAACGGGTTTCATGAGACTTACGATACCGATCATCTGATGAGAGATCAGAGGGACGAAAGTCTCCTGGGAATAGTTTTTAATCGACCCGAACCAGGATTTACACAATTACAATGAACTTGAACGACACCATTTGACCAAACAACCAAAACTTTTAATCAAGTCAAGTCAAGTCAAGTCAGTGAGTCAGCACAGACTGAGAAACACTGGGGTACTTAGCGTCGTACGGTCCGGAGGGACAGGTAGTGGTAGAGGGCCTCAAGTGAGTCTGAGTACAGGTAGCTCAGGCACTACGGTAGGTCGGTAGAGTAGGAGCCAGTAGGGGAAGAGGAGGACGGAGGTTAGGGAGGGTCGTAGTCTCAGAAAAGGTCACTCAGTTGAGAAGTGTACTCCACCGGTTTCATGACCTCAAAGTCGAAATCGTAGTAAGGAAGGTTTCTTTAGCCTCCCAACTAGACTCAAGGTCTTTTTGTAGATTCGAAATAACTAATACGGTTTCGGAAACCGACACACCTAGTGTTATTTGACCTTTTAAGACTCTCTCTACCCTTATGGTCTGGTGGACTGGATGGAGAACTCTTTAGACATACGTCCAGTCCTTCGATGTCAGTCTTGACCTGTACCTTGTTGTCTGACCAAGGTTTATCCTTTTCCTCATGCAGTTCAGACATATAACAGTGGGACGAATAAATTGAAGATACGTCTCATGTAGTACTCTTTACGACCTGACCTTCTTTGTGTTCGACTTAGTTCTAACGACCCTCTTTATAGTTATTGGAGTCTATACGTCTACTGTGGTGGGAGTACCGTCTTTCACTTCTCCGCGATTTTTCGGAGAACTACTTTCACTTTCTCCTCTCGCTTTTTCACCCGAATTTCGAGTTGTAAGTCTTTTACTTCTAGTACCGTAGGCCAGGGTAGTGAAGTACCCTTTATCTACCCCTTTGTCATCTTTGTCACAGTCTGAAATAAAACCCCCCGAAGTTTTAGTGACGTCTACCACTGACGTCGGTACTTTAATTTTCTACGAATGAGGAACCTTCTTTTCAATACTGGTTGGATCTATCGTATAAGTTTTCGTCTCTGTAATGAAACGGCTGATTCCAGGTAGATCAGTTCCGATACCAAAAAGGTCACCAGTACACACCTACACTCTCAACCTGAAACTTCTTCCGACTCGTGACTTCTTAACTACGAAAACTTCACACCACAACCTCTTCTGAGAACTCTCAGGGAACCTGACGTTCCTCTAGGTTGGTCAGGTAAGAGTTCTAGTTGGGACCCTTTTAATCAATGAATCATGATATTTTATACTTACATTCCCTCCACTAAAGAGACTTTTGGTACAGTTTACGTAAACTTGCTGAGTCATCTATACTCCACGACTTTTAAGGAGTGGTCTACCCACACTTATTACATAAATATATTTTATCCATCACTTTAGACATTAGAATGAAATTTTAGACATGAAGCAATTATAAAAATACAAGAACGAGGTGAAATTCCTTTTGATTTGATCTTTAGTATCTACTACGTAATATCTACTTAAATAACTACTTTCTGTTACCCCTTTAAGGTCAGTCATTCTGATCATGTGTCATTCTCAACAGAACCAGAATCTAGTCTTATTATCGTTTTCTATCAATAAACCAGAACCTTATTTATTTTATAAATACCTTTAATACGTAGTAAATTTTTTTAGGGACGAAATCGGTTAAAATCAAAACTTGTCGGGTAGTTGACTATCAAAGTCACTCAACCTATTCTGTCGGTAACGATAAAAAGAGCTTTCGTTGTATGTAGTTCCTTCAGACGCAGTCGTGAATTTGTCTCCGTACCTGTAAGGGATTATTGACAACTTCGTGTGGTGACCCGAGATCGGAAATGGTAGGACCGGGACTTATCTCTGTAATTGTGAGAGTATTCCGGTAAAATAACGTACAAATGTCGAGAAAAGTGTATTATTTGGTAAAGATGGTCTCTTCCCTTTGTACTCCCTCAGTAAAACTCCTATAGAGTCTTATAGCAGATCGTCGTCACTAAACCTTTGTCAGTAGTGGATCCAAGTGTGGTAATAACCATTACAATACGTAACTACTTGTCGACGTAAGGTGACTTGTGATCTTATAAAGAGTAAAACAAAAAGCCCTTCACCAGTCTTGGTCTTTATTCATAAAAACACCTTGACTAAACCGGAATCTCATCCTACAATGAACCGTCCTTTTCTGTGGAACCTGTGTCTCCTTTCGAGAGACATCAGACTCGAACACCTTTTAAGAAAAGTGTACACACCGTCTATCGTCTATCTGGAATCACATCGAGACACCAGTGCGTCACATGTTATGGGAGGGAAACTCACACCCGTACTGGACATTGAACGAAGATTGGTTGTCTTATACTATTACCACTACCCTACGATAAAGGTACTAATCCAATAGACGGATGAAGAGATAGATAGTAGATAGATATGTAGGTAGGTGTATTTATGTATCAAGATAACGTAAGATATCGTTTTGTACGACGATACTATCGTTGACGTATACCTCTCTCAGAAGACACCTGACTTACAAATATATGAGAGGTTTAGGTATACAACTTTAGGATTAGGGACTCCATTATCATAATCCTCCGCACCGGAAACCCTTCACTAATCTACCTCAATCACGAGGATCTTGGAAGTCTCTCTAGGGAACGGAGAGGACAGTGATCTCCCATATCCCTTTGTCTGTAATACCACCGGTACATACTTGGTTCTTCGTCTATGAGTGGTCTGTGGCTTATATGACCGTGGAAGTAGTACCTGAAGGGTTCGAGGTCTGGACACTCTTTATATAAAGACAACAAAGATTCGGTGGGTCAGATATTATAAAACAATGTCGTCGGGTTTGTCTGACGCTGTCCCAGTACTCCTTCCTTTTACGACTACTAGAGATTTTCGACTTACTTAATCAGTATATAATCATCGACTTTCCCTGACCTAAACAAGTTGCTGGGATACTCGAACCCAAGATCTACTCCTGTAGAACGAACGACGGAACACCCTGGGACTCATCTCCTTACTCAACCCGATACGAAATTGAGGACTGGGTGTCCTTGATACTCTATTCACCATTAAATAATATGTGGTTCTCTTTTGATCATATTGTCCTAGTCACTGATAAGAAAACTAAAATAAAGGTAGAAAAAGAAAGACATTTCACTGAGTCCCACTCACCTACGTTTAATACAATCAAACGACCTAAGTTTTTAAAAGGGTTGAAGACGGGAAGATTTTATGGACTATGACATACTAGAGTTCGAAGAGACATAAAAAAAAAATATTTTTTATAAAGACTTACAGAAGACAAAGAATCAACCGACCAATTCATAAAAAGGGGAAGTGAAGAATGATAACATGTGTATAATAAATGAATAATTTCTTTACATTTTCCTTTATTTACTTATAAATCCGTTCATTTTTATGTAAGAGTGACCTAAATAATCTAACTCTCTCTTTCGAAACATTTTCAAAATCTTTTCGTCTTTTGTAGTGATAGACTCACTGGTATAAGACGACCAAGGAAACCTTTACATAGGTCTTTGAAGGACGAGCAAAATGAGAAAGGGGAGATGGAAAAGCACAGAAGGTAAAAAGGGAACAGAAGTCAGGTGGCATAAGATAAGGTAGTGGGTGTCAATCAACCTTCTAGGTAGGATACGTTCACTATATCTCCTATAAAAGAATATCTTTACGTTAGATCCTTACTTTTAAGAGGAAATGATCGTACACACAACGGGTAGAGAAGTCCTGCGAATGTTTAGAAACCTCCACCTTCTTTCGTTTTCTTCTGATGAAAATAAATTCCTAAAATAACTAATGTTACATTGTCAGTTAGAACTCAGAAAGGTATCTCGATGGCAGAACATTTTTAGTAGACTACTTTATTTATCTACTATGATACAAAAATTATGGGTACTCATGAGAGGTTTTTATGTTGGACTCAAAAACCGTAATTAAATACAAAAATAAAAACGAGACCTTAATTAAACTAAGATTGACTTCACATAAGAATACATACACATAAACGAGTGTACCGGAAGAAATTACAATTACTCTTCCATTTTCTAACTGAGACACAGAACTCGGCTTTCCCAAATTAAAAGGTCGACGGAGTCTTTCTCAGTTCCTCTCGAGAATACAGTGACAGTACGGTTGGTTTTCATTTTACAAAAAATGAATTACTACTCTTTATTAAGTGTCGAGATGGGTGGACCTCCTCCACTTTTTTGCCGAATAGGTCAAAGTTAGTAGTTCAAAAAACATACAGTTATTATTTTCGTCTAGAAAATTTGTTATTGTTATTGTCTTTTCATCCTATTATAAAAATAAAGAAATAACTCTTGGGCACTTTTTAATAGAGAACCTGGTTTGTTTCTTTCACTTATTTCTCTAAATTGTTCTATATCACCCTCTAAGAGGACAGACACATTTATTTCTCGTTCACAGTATCCTTCTCTGTGTAATTAGTTCATTAATTGGAAATTCATCACAATAAATAACACGTCTCGTTAAAACGGTGGGGTTCTTAATACCGTGCTAATTTTTTTATTATACAATTGAGAAATTACCGAATTTCTCGAGTACAGTAGATTCACCGACTGTCTAACGATACATTGATCTCGACTCCTTGACCACACGTCCTTATCCGACAGTCAGTACGTCCACAGTAGAAACGTTTTCGGACCTTGTGCAGAAAAAATAATAACTTCTCGTAACAGTACAACCGTCTAAGTCCCTGTCTCAGACTTTTTTTTTCCATAAGTACGGTCATCTTCATAGAGTAAGGGGTCTAGACGAATTACGAAAAGGAGGACTCCGACTTCCGGAAGATCCAGTAAAGACCAGTGATCCGAGTTAATTTTTAATCCTTGTCTTTTAACTAGAAGTGGATGGAGATTTACGTAGGTGTAATCCACCGTGTACCTACAATTTGAACAATTATTAAGTTTTACATCACATCTGTATAAAGGAACTTTGAATTGTCAAACCTCTTTTTCTTGTATAGGTCCAATGGGGTCTCCTCTTTTGTTTAATGGAAAAAGGAAGGACTGTAGAATAAGAGGAAGTCACGTGGACCGGTTAGAGATGGACCGTGACGAGAGTTAGTGGGTCTACCTTTCCCTCAAATCCACTGGGGAGGTTTTTGACTACTCCAAGTCGGAGTGGTGACCAGATTATCTTACACGAGATATCACCTTGTCAGATGTAATATACGTAGACAGAAAGTTCCTGGTTATCCGACGGATATAAGAACAAAACGTAGTATTTCGTTTCTTTATAAAAGGACTGACAAAGGTGTAAATGAATGGGTATTATAATAGTCATCTAACGAAAATAGTAATACAGATCAAAGTACTTATTATGAAATGACGATATCGAACGAATTATGTCGTAAAATTCGTCCTAAAAATTAGAAGATTATATGCACCTGGTCTTTATTGTGAAGAAAATTACTACACTCACTAATAAAATGAAAGTTCTACAAGTCATAAAATTTTAGTTCCGTCATACCCTTTCTTTATACTACTTTCGGTAATACACACACGTGTTTTACTACTTCATTTAGTCAATTGAAAAAAAAGACGTGATTTTAGAATATTAACTAATAATTTTGAATAAATCTTGACAACCAAGTCTAAATGATTCTTTCTCTTATCTTATAACTTCGAGACTTTTATAGAGATAAAAATACGGACAAGTGACTGGTCTCTCGACTTATTACCTTTTAAACTTCTCTAAGTCAATGATTTGTCTTTAGAGATCTCTTATTGGTACTTTCAAAAGTAAATGTAGTATCAGGAACACGTCCAATTCTTCCGTCCTAGTGTTTCAATTCTCAGATAAAGATAAACTTATTAAATTTATGTAAGGGTCTCGATTAAAAGATATTACAGGGATTCTGACATTCGTCTTTGAAACATGAGAAATGAGAGACCACTAGTTTTTCAAGGTTTAGTCTGAACGTTTAGCGGAAGAGTAGTGTAGTGACCTCGACGGTCTATTGTTTTAGAACATTCTTTCCCTTGTTGGTCTCACGTAAGTAATCACAGTAACATGAGATTAACTTCTTTACTGAAGAAAACATAGGATTCTACCTTTTAAACATCAGAAGGTTGACCCGAGACATATACATCGAGGACCAACTTACCACCTTGTCAGGAATGTGTAAGTTCCTATGGATACCATTACTTTTTATGATATTTAATACCTTAGATGAGAAACTCTAAACGAAATTTTACCACTATCACTAGACAAAGTGTCTACTATTATATGTACAAAGTTACGATAAGAGAGTCTAGTGTGTACATGTGGGTACCGACTAAGTACAGTAACATACCGTTTTGGGTGATGTTATAACATTTCATTAATCGAAGGTTAATTTTATTTATTTAATTTTTTTATTTCTAGACCTCTTTATATTTATACATTTCCCTCACCCCTCTTGTCTAACACCGTGACGTCAAATATTGTGTTTGTTCATCTGTGTGTTATATCTGTGTGTTATTTTAGGACTAGACAATTCTTCTTTTTTGTGACATTTAGTTGATATGAAGTTGTCTTTATTTATTTGAATTTTTTTTTAATTTTACCACTAACGTGAACTCTATGATAAATAACGGACAAAGAAATTTCCAATAACTTTTCTTGGAGGGGTTTCCCGTATAAAAATAATGAGTCGAATAACAAAATGTATACCGTAGGAATCAACTTTTCTGTACTATTCAAAAATTATATAAGAAATACCTAGAATCTATGTGTACGGTTTAGGTATAACAAGAGACTCTCTGAGAAGACTGTGATAAGAACAAGGTCACCATGGTTAACATAAGGGACTAGAGTCATCTACTTTCCTACTCGATTAAGATCTTGAAGAAGTTATAATTTTATTCGTTATAAATGGAGTTCGGTCCCCACGTAAAACCTCCCTTACTTCCATCTGTGGTTTCCGCATATAAATAGTCTAGATATTTGAAAAAAAAATGTATCGAACTTTAACCTTTCAGTCTGGTAAGATAATAAAGTATAAAAACTCGAAATCAAAAGAATACACCTCCCCCTAATTGTTAAAGACGAACCACAACCATAGCATTTATATCTTACCTTACTACATTTTGTGGAACATTTCTGATGTATTTCACGTCATCTTCACCTTCCAAAAAATTTATTCTTTAACGTAAAATATAAAAGACGACGAATCATTGACTCATCTGGTAGAACGGACCGATGAATCGAAGGGTAAATACTACTTTCATTTCGTCTTTAACAGTCTCCGTGATACATTATTGTCTATGTCACCTTCCTTACTACTCGTTCTACTAATGTACCATAGACGGTTGATATTTGGAGATACTGGGAAACTAAAGTAAATGTTAATGTAAATTAACATTTCCTAAAAACTCCCTCACCTCTACCCAAACCTTTATACGTATAGTTCCTCATCTATAGTTTCGTCACAAGATTTTTAACATGGTTACACCATTTCCATAAACTAAACACATGATAATTCTCTACTTGATACTATCCATTGAGTAAATTCCAGTGTAAACCGGTTATGTAGACACAGAAAATCTTTAACAATGGATAAGTCCCTCTGGACTTCTGGAGTTGTTTAGTCACGTTAGAGTTACCGTTTTACTTTTCAGATAATGGATTAAAATGGTAGTATGACGAATTTAAGTAATTTATGGGATTTTTCAGTGTTTACTTATACGTCACGAATCCGATCTTAGTTACGACTTCTATGGTGGGGATTAAAAACGGAAAGTATATCATTTTATAAAGGGTACCGAACCTACGTAAACCCAAATGAGTTACATTCAGGGGAAACGGAACAAAAAGAGAATATCAACCGTTATAGGTAGACTATTACTGGACGGTTGGATCGGACTGAATGATACGTCTTATTAGTTTCATCCACTTATGGTCGGAGATCCTCTTAGTATAAAGGACGAAAAGTCAAATTACATATACACAGTATCCTTGAGGGACATTTTAACACGGATCCCCGAAATCCTAGGTTCAGTTTCACTAAGTATTTTACCTATGCAATATTTAGATCGACACCTTCTAACTACAATTCCGAGGAATTTACGAACGATTCAGGTAAGTACTCGTCCCTACCATGTCAATAGAGGAAAAATCATCGGACGGCAAAATAACGAGAAATTTCTTTAGTAATTTCTATAAACTTCAACAGTCTTAGTCTCTCGAGCGTAAAACCTCCTTAAGGTCCTTCCTTTACGGAATATGTCTTTACGAGGGCTCTGTTAAATTTATGTCATTTTCAGATAGGTCATTTTATCTGATTGAGTTCCAAAAATTTTAGTGTTTATACTAAAGTAGTCAAATTGAGTGAGTAAGTAAATAGGTAAGTACATATATAAATAACACGGGATATACTAAGTTCACGTTAAGATCCACGAACCAAGAATTCTCCTTTATCCTGTATACTACGGAAGAAAGTACTTCGAATACCATGTTAGTCACGTATAGGACACCTCTTTCTACTATTATTATACAACAGAGCACAGTGATCACCGTGTAATCATACAACGTGAAAATACGTATAAATAACAACAAATCAGTACAGACTGAGAAAACGTTGAGGTACCTGACATCGGGAGGTCCGAAGAGAGAGGTACCCTAAAAGGTCAGTTCTTATGACCTCACTCGACAGTAAAGGAAGAGGTTCTCTAGAAGGACCTGGTCCATAGCTCGGGTTGAGAGGACGTAACCGTCCGTCTAAGAAGTGGCGACTCGGTCGTTCTACGGGGAAATACATATAATCGTGAGAATTTTACGGTAAGGATTTTGTCTCTCACTTTAGAGAGACTTATTTTCCGTGGTTTCAATTCTCGTTTATGATCATCATTCTCTTGATGTTTTACTATTACAACCTTTTCAGTTCTTCAAGAACGAATGGGACTGATACGTCATCCAATCTAATAACGTACCTCCTCAAAGAATTCTAATGACAAGTCTAGTCAAGTCAAGTCAGTGAGTCAGTACAGACTTAGAAACGTTTGGGTACCTGGTGTCGTACGGTCCCGAGGGACAGATAGTGGTTGAGGGTTTTAATTGGGTTTGATCACAGCTAGTTCAGTCACTACGGTAGAATGGTAGAGTAGAAGACAGTAGAGGATGAGGAGGACGGGAGTTAGAAAGGGTCGTAGTCCCAGAAAAGTTTAATCAGTTGAGAAGTGTAGTCCACCGGTTTCATAACCTCAAATCGAAGTTGTCGTCAGGAAGGTTACTTGTGAGTCCTGACTTGAGGAAATCCTACCTGACCAACCTGGAGGAACGTCAGGTTCCCTGAGAGTTCTCGGAATAGCTTGTGGTGTCAAGTTTTCGTATGTAAAAAACCACGAGTCGAAAGAAATATCAGTTTGAGAGTGTAGGTATGTACTGATGACCTTATTGGTGTCGAAACGGATCTGTCTGGAAACAACCGTTCCATTACAGAGAAAAAAATTATACGACAGATCCAACCAGTATTGAAAGGAAGGTTTCTCATACGTAGAAAATTAAAGTACCGACGCCAGTGGTAGACGTCACTATAACCTCGGGGGTTTTTATTTCACACGGTGACAAAGATGACAAAAGGACAGATAAACGGTACTTCACTACCCTGACCTACGGTACTAGAATCAAAAGACTTACAACTCGAAATTTGGTTGAAAAAGTGAGAGGAGAAAGTGAAAGTAGTTCTCCGAGAAATCAAGAAGAGGTGAAAGACGGTATTCTCACCACAATGGACATATAGACTCCAATAACTATAAAGAAGACCGTTAGAACTAAGGTCGAACACTAAGTAGGTCGGGTCGTAAAAAGTACTACATGAGACGTATATTCAATTTATTCGTCCCACTGTTATACGTAGTAACTGAATGAGTAAAGGGATAAACCTTAGTCAGACAACAAGGTACAGGTCAAAATTGACAACGAAGAACTGGACGTATGTCTAAAGAGTTCTCCGTCCAGTCCACCAGACCATAAGGGTAGAGAAAGTCTTAAAAGGTGTCAAATAACACTAGGTGTGTCAGTTTCCGAAACCGTATCAGTCATTTAGTCTTTATCTACTAAAAGACCTTGAGAGAACGAAAAAACTACTAGGTAGTTCACAACCGTTAAACTAGAGACCAAGGAGACAGAAAAGATTTTGGTTGAATTTGTAGACCTTCAAGTACTAAGTACTTAACGACTTCCGACCGAATCTCTTAAAGCTCTTAATGAAATGATCAAACACTCTTCTCACGTTAACACACAATCAAACTTGTAAGAAACCGTAACGGAAAGAAACCCTAACCTTACTTTGACTGAAAAAGGTCAGGACACCGATACCGACGAAGGATTCCGGGTGAACTGAAATGTAAAGTACAACAAACCGAGATCCACTTACTAGTGTGGTAGTGTGGGTACTAATAGACCCAACTCTTCTAGAAAAAACATGTCAAGAAGACACATAAGAACGGGGAAGAAGAATTACAGAAGACGAAGACAATCCAGATATGGTAAAGACAGGAAATAACTCGGGCAGAAACATACTTTACAAGGGAACCATAGAGATTAAAAGAACTGATCTAGAGATCAGAAGGGGTAAGATAATAAAAGGAGATAAAGAAACGTCACTACTGACTCCTTTCGAAAGAATAGAGAGGAACGACAAGAAACCTTGAGACGTAAGTTAACCCATGTATAAAAGAGAAGAGGAAACGAAAAACGAAGAGAAGAAAAGTGTCGATAAACACTCCGTAGGAGTCTGTCGGTAAAACGAAAAAACGTAAAGAAAAAGAACCCCTCTTCCCTTAACGTTTGGTGGAGTCACAAGAACGGAATTCTTGGGGCAGTTGTCATACTTTTCCCTTTTACTATCCTGTGACTTTCTACATGAAGGGTCCACCCATCCACGGGTTGTACGATGACCTCCAGTCACCTCTTTATTGAGGTCTTACTTACTTCCCTACCTCGGTTTCGTTTTTGTTGTGGGTCGACACCTACACTGACCACTATCTTCGTTCCAGGCTACGAAATTTCTCGTTACAACATATCCTTGGACCTTACAATCCAGGTACTTAGTTCCGTTTAACCTTCACCAGTTTGTTCTCTACCGTTCTCACTCGCAGTTGCTTGATTAGTCACTTGATTTTACCACACCTTACCCACTTAAATAGAGTCTACTGTTAACATAGATGATGACACCCGTCTTTAGGGAATCTTCTTTACCTCATCGGTAGTATCAGTTGTTTTCTCAGGTTTTACGTCATGAACATATGTTAGAGTTTTTACTGTCTTACTAGAGACAAATAAAGGTTCCGTTTGGTAAGTTATAGTACCATTAGATTCAGATATGGGGTTGGTCATTACGACTTCTTCGACTTCAACTTGCCAAGATACTTCTGGATGTTCTGGAAAATCTTGATTGTGGGGGTTTTCTACAGGAAAAGTAATATCCCCTGACCTTACGTTTTCATCCTTCAGTTCTTTGTGGACCTCATTATCGGTTTAAACCGGAACCTTACACCTCACTTCGTCCCGTTTTCGATTATCTCAAAACGGTTCTCTTGTATACCCAGTATCGTTTGTATGAGAAGGTTGTTGTGTTCTCTTCTGAGATGTGTACCTGTAGTGGTCTACCAGTTGTGCCTTTAGTTTAACTAATATAAGAAACGTCGGTTTCTACCTCTTCGAGATATGTCAGTTGTTTTTGTTCTGGTCCTCGACTGACACCGAGTCTAGTACTTGAGAAATAACGGTTTAAGTCTAAATTTAACTTTTTTCACCCCTTTTGGTGATCTGGTAAGTCCATACTGGATTTAGTTTAGGGAATACTAATATGTAACCTTCTAATGATAATCACATAAATAAATGACTAATTTTTTGGATAACGTAAAGTTAAACCATCTCAACTTTTAACGTTTAGGTCTGGAGTTCCTTTGATTCGCAATAAACTATAACTCCGTGGAGGCGAAAGTAAAGGTGTGGGAGGATTATGGGATAAAGACAGATAGAGTGTCCGAGGAACCCATTTGGTTCACCTATTAACTATCGAAAAAACGAAAATTCCTTCCACAATAGGAGTGCATATTTAAAAGGACGAATTTAAAGTGGTAACACGGTGATACATTTGAGAGTTTAACGTGATCTTTTAGTGTACCTGTATATAACCAACTCTAACAGGAATACTTTTATATAGCTCGATTAGAAACTTTCCTTTCTTTTGTGTCTACGTCAGAGAATGAGAGCTCTAAACATATAATATTGAGAACTCTATTCTCAATGATAGTCCAATCTACAATTATTTTCTAACTATGTCGCAAAATACTAATAACTATGAAAAGGTGTCGTATCATCGACTACTTAACGGTTTACTTAACAGGTCGGTCCAGAAACCGGGAAAAATAACCTGTATCCTCCTACTTAAGTTAGTAGGAATAATTCGTTCTCCCGAAGAAAAGTGGTCAATTTTATCGACTTCAAGGAGATGTGGACAATTCTTAAACCAAAGGTCAATTGTGTCAGGTCTCTTCCTTCTTGTAAAATTAATAAAAGAGGTAAATAGGAAATGAGACGTGTTTCATATGTACGGAGAGACCACTTTCGATGAAGGGTGTCAAACTGTTAAGTAGTCGGTAGAGACTCACGGAGAGAAGAAAAACGAAAATTCGACCTACAAGTCTGTAAATAGAAGTGTCTCCACTTGTCTCGTTTGTGGAAATTTATACCGTAGCTATACAGGGCCGGGTCTACTTTCGGAGATTCAGTCAAGGGGAGTTAGGACAATGATGTGTAATTGAGACCTGTCCTAATAGATGGTCGGACAGTCAGTTCTACAAGTACCCTTTCCCCCTCTTTTACCTCTCGTTTCTCGAAAAGAAACGGGACCCTGATCACCCTACTTTTACAAAAAGAACGGAGTGAAAATAAGTGTACCTATGTTTAATGTCAATGACGACATATACGATATCCCTTTTTTTTTACTAGTCTTTGTGAATGTGTGAAGGAATCCGAATGAAAGGTTTTTCCATCTGTCTTTGATTTAGAGTAAACAGACACATATATTAAGTATCGTATAAAATTTAGTTAACTAATTTATGTCTTCTTTAAGTCGTCAACACGAGATTTCTTCACTGTCAAATCTAACCTAACCAAACCTCAATTACTTTATTAATCGTGGGAAAGTTATACTAATTAAATATCGACATATAATTCACGAGTTAATTAAATTCTTTAAACTCGAGGGGTTCACGACCGACTTCTTCCCTTTACTGAGTCGTTACCGTTTCACACTAACGGTAAATTCAGAAGGTTCAGTAACCTTAGTAGAAAACGGTATAAAGGTGGAATGGTATAACTGAGATCCTTTACCGAAGACTTCCTTCGGGATATTCGTTTTGAACTTCTGATCTTCCCAGGAAACATATCATTAACCTAATACCTCACTCTCTCATTCACTCTTTCTCGAAAAGTACTATACTAAGTACTCATAGGATACCTGTTTGTATTTTCCGTTCTACAACTCCTCGAAAAGTCAATGTCCCCTATTTTTATAGTAACGACAAAGATTTCGGGAAGTTCAAACAGAATTTATTAACTTTATTTTTACGGGGAAAGTGTCAGTGTCTTCTCTGTGAAGTAGAGAGGAATAATATATATAGGTACTAAGACAAAATAAAAAACGACTTATCTAAAAACTGATGATACACACACGGTACGAGTCAGTACGTCAGTACAGGATTAGAAACGTTGGGGTACCTGACATCGGATAGTCCGAGGAGACAGGTACCCTAAAAGGTCCGTTCTTATCATCTCACCCAACGGTAAAGAGAGAGGTTCCATAGAAGGACTGGGTCCATAGTTTGGGCGTAGAGGATGTAGAGGACACAATCGTCCACCTAAGAAAAACGGTGACTCGGTGGACCCTTCGGGACTTATCTGAAAAACTGATGACATGGAGACGAGAAGGAAATATGAATTAAAAATTTTACGAGTTGATGACAAATTCGAAGAGGTTAATATAGAGTAAGTTTTTAAATGTAAACTGTAAAAATCTAATATTAGAGGATCTCTTATACTTGTGTAAAAGTTGAGTTATCACATACCACATATTATGGACAGTCTCTGATCCTTTCGAACTCTAAAATGGTAAGAACGTTCGAGGAAACAGTCGAGTTGTCAAAGTATCTATGACCTGGTCTACATTTCCTGAAATAATGATTTTCGTTATCAGCATGGGTCTTAAAGTCTAAAAGACCGTGGACAGGGGACTCGGATTCAGCGGTGTTCCGTTACGTTTCTCTCAGTCCACTGTGGACGTGAATGTCCCCGCTGAAAGGTCCTCTTCTAGGGATTCGAATCCTTGGGTTTCGAAAATATTACCCATTATCCCTACGAACGGAAAACGTCTCTCTCGGTAATAAGGACAGAAGATTCTGAAAAGTAATATGTCTGTAACAACTTTCGTAACCTTCACACCGTCATACACGGAGACGAGTGTTCTACATACCTTTACAGTCTCTGGAGGTCTCTTAACAGAGGGTTGATATAGGTCTTTTTCACAGAACACCTCCTTGACTTCGACAGACATTTTCTTCGTTTCTAACTCCTCTTGATCCAGAAACAGAAGAACGTTGGTTTACCTTTCGTAAAGTAGACACGAGGAATAATCCATTTTATTCCTATTTACTCATCTTTCACTCACTTCAATCAAAAAATTAGTGAACGACAAATGAATAAACTCAATGTTCGAGTATACGAGTAAGACTTTTTAAGTTAATTATGTATTCACTTTTAGGCGAAGTGTTGAGAAAGGGTAGAGTGGAGGGACCCCCCTCGATGACAATTATAAAACTAATTTTCTTTCTTTAAGATTACTAATTTTGACAGGTTACTATATTAACTGAAATGACCCTTCATAAAAGGATGGCATCTGTTCAACTTGGTGTTGAACAGTTTTAATAACCTCACTTGTTCCATGGTAAATGTCGCGGAAGATTACGAATTTAAGGTATTGAGACTATTTTTAATTCTAATCTACGGTAATGAGTCAAATACTTAATCAAGATAACAATAAAATTCCTTTTTTTAGTTACTTACACTATATATGGTCGAATCGACATTCGTTCATTAGTAATAAAGATCATCACGACTTTATGGACCCGTTGTCTCTTCAGAGGGTACCTTTCTAAAGGTATAGGAAATGAACAATGGAAAGCATATAGTCCCGTTTCCGGTATACAGATTACCATCTCTCTTTAATCTTGTGAAAGGGTCAGTCAAGATAACACATCTGCCTCATACTGTAAAGGTGAAAGCAATTACAAGGGGTGAACTGTTTCTAACCACCGATCACAGTGCTTTGTCTCCCGTAATAGTATAAGAAAGGAATCTTTCCTCTAACATATAACTAAGAAAGAGATACCGTCAGAAGGGTCTTTCCTCTTATCTTCTAAAACTTATATTCGATACCAACGAGTATTCGTATTCCTTGCGGTCTATTCGTTTTATCCTTACTTAAAGAATTTATGGTCGAAAGGTTTTAATCAATCAATACCGTAAAAGACCGTTTCAATTGACTTTAATGACACACACGTTTCCCTGGGGTCGAATAAAGTTTCTCACCATGTAAAAGGGTGCTGAACCGCAGTGACACCTCTCCACTACTAGAATCCTACCCGAACTGTCGACTGAATCTGACGTCCACCCACCTCCTCCACACCTGACGTGACCCGTGAATCAGACTACGCACCGTTAGTCGTTAGACGTAAACAACTTACGACCTCCCTCGCCTCGACCCCTTACCAAGACGACGGACACTCGAAGTCGAAGAAGAGTGACAACTTACCGTTGACTCCTCAAACTATGTGGATGATTCATGTCGAAACCCACAATTATCACACAGGGTCTGACATTTCGACTTATATAGACTACAATTCTTGTCATGGTTGAGTATTGGATTACACTGGAACTATTAACCTTCCATGTCGATGTACTAGGAAAAATACTAGTTACAAAATTAATAGAAATTTTGTGAGAAACCCCCGAAAATGACAAAACCAACTCAGAAATTTCCCCCAGTATAAATATTCACTCAGAAATGTACTTGAATCACCGTAGTTGAGGTCCTTAAAGATACATTATTCGACCGACATTGATGAAAATTTTTATAAAAACAAAGAAATAAACGGACCCAACCCAGAGTCAACGTCATACACCCTAAAGAATCAACACCGTACATTTGGGACTCAACACCGAACACCCCAGATGAAGGGACTGGTTCCTAGCTTGGACCGGGGTAACGTAACCCTTGTACCTCAGAATCGATGACCGGGTGGTCCCTTCAAGGACGACGACGATTCAGTGAAGTCAGTACAGACTGAGACACGCTGGGGTATCTGCCGTCGGGTAGTCCGAGGTGGTAGGGACCCTAAGAGGTCCGTTCTTGTGACCTCACCCAACGGTAAAGGAAGAGGTTACGTACTTTCACTTTTCACTTTCACTTCAGCGAGTCAGCACAGGCTGGGAATCGTACCTGACGTCGGATGGTCCGAGGAGGCAGGTGCCCTAAAAAGTCCGTTCTCATGACCTCACCCCACGGTAACGGAAGAGGCCGCTTCAGGGATCTACATTGATTACGACTATGGGAGACCATTCATGATACCTCACCTGGTGAACTTTAAACATTAAACAAATTAGTAACATAGACTCTAAGAATACAGGGGAGAAATAGAGAGAGAGAAATAGAGAGAGAGATATATATACATAGAGGTATATATACATTTTATATATGAAGTATAAATATGTACATATATAAACATGTATAAAGGAGAACTGTACGTATATAAACATGTATAAAGGAGAACTAGAGTATCTATCTATCTATCTATCTAGAACTGTAATAAACAGAAAAATAATTAAGTATTTTTAGGTCCATGACTTATATACACACTACGTCAACCATTTCTTAGGTGGACTTTTACGTCTTCTGTGTCCTCTATACCCAAGTTAGGGACCCAACCCTTCTAGGGGACCTCACCCTTTACTGTTGGTGAGGTCATAAGAACGGACCTTTTAGGGTACGTGTCTCTTCGGACCACCGATGTCAGGTGTCCTAGGACTTCTCAGTCTATGTTGATTCGTATGGTATATATATCAAAAAAGTAAAGGAAGGTGATAAAAAAAAATATGGAAATCTACATTTCGTGAACAGAGGTTGTCTACGTGAGTCCTAAATGAGTACTTAGGTAAAATTGTGTATTGGGTCTTTTCGTCTACGTCTGCTACACTTAAAGAAAATTCGGATGAGGAACTGAAAGAAATCGGGAAGACAGGACACCATTCCCAAGACGTCTTTTTAGTCACAAACAACGAAATTGTCGCCTTAATCTACAATTTATACAACTGTGACCACGGGTCATGGGAGCACCACTCAAGACCAAAGGAGTTGAAAAAGAGTATTATTTTGGTTCCTTTGAACATTCTTTTACAAATTCTGAACTACTAAATTAAATTTACTAATTAAGAATCTCCTTTACCAAAATTGTTGTGTTCCCAATTCGTCCTCTGTCCTTTTAATCGTGTAGAATCTTGAGGTCACAGATAGGTCTAGACAAAGACAAAAATTACATTTAAGACCAATTATCGGACTTTACACATACTTCAGAACAAGTCGAAATTAAACCTCGTATTTACACGATACAAGTCGAAAAATTGTCTATGACGCCCACTAAAGAAATTATAGAAAATAAGTACACTAGTATATATTTATCCTTATATACATTACATATATGACGTATATAAAGATAAGTCTTACACGAACATACTGAAAGATATTGGGTCAAATTTACCCCTTATGAATGGTAAGACCTATGGAGACTCATTGAACTGTGTGTTCACACTACTCAGTTTGTACTGACCATATTTAATACGAGGCCATAAAGTAAAACAACTGAAACCAGTGTTCTCCGGCTCCTTAACTAGACGGTAATGTTCATCTCGATTTATACCACCAGAGGTAACAGAACCTCGACAGGAAAAAGAATGGTAAGAGTGTCTGTAACCCGGTCGAAGAGACAGAGGACCCGACTGTGAGTGGAAGTAGGTCGAACTACACGAAGTGTAAGTATCTCTGTACAGGACACTACAGTCTCCAAATCTCGGACGTGACAGAAGAGTGTACATACCTGACCTTTACTGCAAGACATCATAAATAACTCGTGGGTACTACACGATTCACGACATTATGACGGAAATACTACCCCAGGTCGACACTCGTATCATGTCGTACTGTTCAACTGTCTGACCTAAAAAATGATCGAAATTAAAGAGTGCGACTCTTCCCTTATAACCGGGTAAGGAGGAGAGAAGACACTCCTTACAAATTGAAATAAGACATAGCACAAGGAACGTATGGACGACTGTTAGACTTCCATTATGGTGAACCACGAATTTCGAAAATAACAAACGAGTGATTCAAAACAAGTTGAGAAACCCTGGGGTACCTGACATCGGACGGTCCGAGGAGACAGGTACCCTAAAGGGTCCGTTCTTATAACTTCACCGGAGGATAAAGGAAAAGGTCCTCTAGAAGGACTGGGTCTCTAACTTGGGCACAGAGGATACATAGGACTTAAAAGTAAGTCCACCTAAGAAATCACGATTCGGTGGTCCCTTCGGGTCACGTACTACAATCTTTAGGAATAAACAACACCATAATATATTAAATACAAACGTTAAAGTCCGTCCATGTTTAAAGAGTCTCACATACCACAAAGAACATACTTGTAAGGGGTTTAAACAGAGTCTAAGGAATTTTGATCCTGAATTTTTGAGTATACTGATGTAAGCCGAGTTATTGGTGTCTGTCATTACTGTGGAGATTCATCGATTACGTCCGCACATTATAGGAGTATCGGGACTAAATTGAAATAAATGTCTAATTTTAACTTAACGTCGACTAAATAACTATATTATCCGTCTTTTACTAATAGTTCGTAGGCAGTGACTACCTCCTTTTGGTTAGTTTAATACGAGGTACCAAACGAAATTGGATTGGATTGAGTAGTGGAATATTTTGAGTCTCCTAAACTCAGTATGCGAGAGTGATTTCAGTTACTCGGTGTTGAAGGTGATTTGAGTATAGACGAGGAAAGTCCCGCACGTCCTCAATATGATTAAACGTGTTGACGTTCAACAGTATTTTCCTTTGCCGTTACCCGACCTCTAAATCGCAGACACGAAGGAGTGACACAAACGTCAGTACCCTTATAATAAGAAATTACAAACAACGTTTGGGTATTTCCTAAACCACGACACGTCAGGCACTTCATCGCAGTTGGACACGACTTTCCTACATCCCTCGTTTCCGACCACCACGGAAGTTGTCACTGGTTGTCTAATCCTTTCCACAGGGAAACTTCCCTCTCGACCCCAGTCAGAAACAAAGTCTTTCAATATTTGTGGAACTAATCTACGTCCACTGTTACGAATGACACCGGAACCTGTAAATATAAAAAGGAGGAATCTTCACCTTTTCCCTACACCACCTCTCTTACATGACCTCGTCTAATTGGTGGGGTACGGTCATCGACTCGTTCCACGGACCCCCGTAAATACCCAAAGGAAGGGAAGACTAATGATTTTCCACCGTTTTAATTCAAAGATTTTTAGGTCACGGTAACACAAAGTCTCCCAAGGATTACAGTACACCTCGACTGTCGACTGTCGGTGTGAGTGAGAGTAGTGAACCTCGTAAGAATTTGTCTCTCGAAACAAATACGTGAACGTATATATATAGGACTTTATATAAAATTTTTTCGATAGGGAGACCCTTCGTAGTACACTTTGAAATTCTATATTAGAAATGTAAATAGGAGTAGACACAACAACGATCAATAAAGGAATACGGAACCTACCTTCTATGACGACGACAGTCAATCTTGACAAAATTAACGTGGACTCGGGATTCCTCTAAACCTCTTTCCTGTATGAATTATCTTTAAGTTCAGACGGACTACCGTCTCAGTTTAAACAAAAATACTATGACAACACACCATATAACAATTAAGAATTCTATAAGTAGAGATGAAATCTTTTGTCTTAAGGAAAACTTGACAAAAGTCGTAGTACAGGAGATTTAGATCATCTGTACAAGTAACTGAAGTTCTGAATAAAGAACACATGGACTCACGGTTTTCTTTATCTCTTTCTACATTGGGAAGGAGATTAATCTATGTCCATGTATAAGTAAAAATAAGAGGGTAGATTATAATGACTGGATGTACTATTTGAAAGAAAGAATTACCCAAAAAAAAAATTGAGTGGATATTGGAACATGTGGTAGACGTACTGTACGTATAAATGAAAGGTACAGGTCGTAGGTTCATACGTATTAAATTTCTTTTCTGTCTATTACTATATTATATCAATAATAAAAGTTCTTAAAGACTCAACCTTCACCTCACGTCTCTTTGTGATTAAACAGAGGAAAGTAAATAACAACAAACAACACCAAATCAGCGATTCGACACAGACTGACAAAACGGTGGGCACTTGACATCGGACAGTCCGAGAAGACAGGTACCCTGAAGGGTCTGTCCTTATGACCTCATCCAACGGTAAAAGAAGAGGTCCCCTAGAAGGATTGGGTCCCTAACTTGAACGTAGAGGACGTAACCGTCCATCTAAGAAATGGTGAATCCGTGGTCTCTTCGGGTGATAACGAAGAAGAATATTCCCGTGTTTAGGTAGTACCACGCGGTGGGAGTGTCGAAGTAGATTTGTATTATTAAAGGGTTTCCAGGATAGAAGTTTACGATATAACTTCGAATTCCGAAATCGTATACCCGAAGACACCACCGAATCACCACTTCTTAGCCGGACGGCTACGTTCTCTGTGTCCAAGCTAGGGACCCAGTCCTTCTAGGGGACATCCTCCTTTACCGTTGGGTGAGGTCACAAGAAAGGACCTTTTAAGGTACCTGTCTCCTCGAACCGTCCGATGTCAGGTGCTCCAGTGTTATCTCAACCTGTACTGAATCGTTGATTTGTTATACTTAAAACTACCCTATGTCAGATGTGGTTTTAAATAATCTCTCTTTTGACGATAAGAGTTTTATTCATAAAAGTAATTTTACCTTGGACATATATCTTGTGGGTTGGGTACAGGTATTATATCGACTTCGTACCAGCAAGAACCAAGGATTAGGGAAACAGGAAAAAATTACTTTACATAAAGGGTAATACTGTATACTATACGGGGACCTCCCTATAAGAGACGGTGATATAGGATACCCAAAGGAAACAAGAATACGAACAGGAGAGTGGTGTTTTGAGTTAAAAGTAAGAAAAATGACCTTTTAGACACGGTACATAGTAAAATCGACATTCGCAAACGGGAATGGCGAACAGGGACATTGGAGAATAATGTACAAAGAAACATCGGGGAAATCCTGGACCTTCGGAGACAATGATACCAGGAACGACATTGTGACAGTGATTGTAGAAATCGTCAGATTTGTTTGTAGACGTAGTAAATTAGAACCCTTAAATCTTTTGTGTTCTTTATGAAGTCCTGTATTCTACGAGAAACAATTAAACGTAAGCTTTCTATGACCAAGAAGGAGTGAAAATGAAACCCTACGATACGATGTTGAGCAAATAAATCTCTACCGATGTAAAGTATCGAACGTCTTCTAAAGTTATTCTTTAACATACTTGAAACTGTATGCAAGGAAAAAGAATGACCCTCTTACGTCATCCGTCCGATAAGATTTACCTTCCGTTTTCAGATCGAAATTTGCGGTAATAGACACGTGCGAACGATCCTAAAATTGAAACCACGTCACGAAAGTGTCTAATGGTACGGGGTCCCCTGGACCCCTCGTAATTCGTGTCCGGTAACCGTCCTATTTGGCACGTACGAAACATCCGTACGTGTGGTTTATGAGAATACTTTTTCGTGAACGAAATACATAAGTCACTAACTCAACATTCGTGGTCATGAAGTTGGCGAAGCACTCTTTGAGTAAAGTGTAAGACAAAGTAAGTTGATTATAAAATAAATCGGGGATCATATTAAGTAAATAACGACATTCAGAATCTTTATATTTCTACTTATTCTATGTGAAGACCGGGAGTTCCTCAAATACCAAATCCCTACTCCTTTAGTGGGTATATCGTCTATATCACGTCACTCTATACATAATCGGTTAATTATATACACTTCCCTGTAAATACGACGTGATCCTTCTCGTTCAACAATATAATCACTTTTTCGCTCCTCCTTTCCCGGAGGGTATTTCTCTAGTCGCACTACTGGTCCACTAAGCTTCCGTCCCTACTCTCTCGTATCTAAAGTCTGAGTATATCGATCCCGAGGTCCCCCGGTAGTCGGTCTTTATATTTAGACCCGTGAATGACCGAAAACAATCAACGACTTCGTACCCTCCTGTGTTAACTTCATTTATTACATCTCCGTCGTTCCTCTGGAAGTTATCAATCCCTATAAACCTCCTCCTCTTCTAACACTTCCCCTGGTTGGTTTTATAGTCCCACCAAAGTTACACTCTTGTCTCTATAACTTCGATTTCCCTCTTGTACTTCCTTTTTTTTTTTTTGTCAAATATGTATATAAGACCCGAAGGGACCACCGAGTTTCTCATTTTTCAGACGGAAGTTACGTCTTCTGGACCCAAGGTAGGGACCCAGTCATTCTAAGGGACCTCTTTCCTTACCGTTGAGTGAGATCATAAGAATGACCCTCTTAGGGTATCTATCTTTTGGGACCACCCGATGTCAGGTATCCCAGTGTTTCTCAACCTGTACTGTCTCGTTGATTTTACTTTTTATTTTGTATTTCGTACATAGGACCCCTTTATCTAGATTTTGTTATAGAATTTGGCAACCACGAGATCGTGTTAAAAATAAAAGTAAAAAACAATAATAATAAGACTCTGTAGTGATTTTTACATCCCCCAGAGTATTCTCTAAAACAGGATATCTCTACGACTTACAGTTTACTTAAAAAGGAGAACTTACGACTTCGGTACTATCTTAATATTGAAAATTTCCTACGACTCTAAACTTGAAAAAAAAAAAAAAATTTCATCCGGATCCCAATCGGGACTGACGTAACTCTAAACATACTTAGTCAAAACCGTGGGAAGGAAATAGAGGTCGGTCTAAGACCTTTTCTACCAGACGACCATGAATTTTCTCTTTCACGATTATTGAGTGTCGATTTCACTTTAACGAGTCGTACCAGAACGGTTTAGGGAGAAAACTCAAACTAGACCACCAATGTGACGTCGAGTTCTTAAAGTCCCTCGACGAAACGGTGTCTCCTGTCATGTTAATCCACTCGGAATCCACTAATTCTTTGCTTACAACTGGTTCACTAGTAACGTATAGACCTCCCTCCGGTGACTGGGATGGGACAAGTTATGAAAGTAGTCGTTAAACCTACTTCAGGGTCCCTTATTTGGTTACCTCTCTTCGGTGTCCCTCCGTCTATAACCAAAACATTTTCCATCATGAAAGAGTGTTAGTATCAACAGGTTTTTACCAAAACCAGACAGCTACCGTCTCTCGAGAAGTAGTGACCTTTGCGACTCACGAAATTTCAAGACATACAAAACCCCCGTAATAGACAAGTACCCTCCCTAATCTAATCCACCGGTGGTGAAGGAAAATAAAGAGTGTAAAAGAGAAGATTCCTGTAAGAGACACAGATATTTAGACCCAAACGAAAGGAAAGTTCATTCTCACTTTATTCTTCGAATGGTATTCCTACCGAAAGGGAGACTGGATAAAGGGATTGACTCACATGAGGGACGGGGAGTGTGTGTAGGAAAGGAGGAAACTCGGACTGAGTGACTTCACTAATATTTAGTGTCTCGTGTAAAGACTTCTTAACACCCTCTTTCAGATACCGTATAAATCGTGAAGAAAAGTGAATAATAGACCTCGTCTAATATAGAGACACCGAGTTGGAAAGAGATAGTAACTTCTTTTTTTGATAAAACTTCGAGACCTTTCGTCCGTTTACAATTCATTTAGTATGTACATCTCCCGACTTTCACAGGATCTTTACTAAGAAGAATTCCAGTCCCTGTGTACGGACAAAATAGTATTGAAGAATGGTCTTTCACGCAGATCCCGTGTTGATGATAACACATCGTAACCTAGTATTGGATGAACGAGGGTATGACAGTCCAAAACTTGACAGACGTAATTCCGGTGATTAAATGAAGTGAGGTATGGTTAATCCATTTAGTTGAGACCTAGATTTATATACGAACACGTTTTTTTTTTTTTTTAGGGGTAAAGGACTGTTAGAGACGAAGAGTGAACTATGTAAATCCCTTTATACGAGTACGGTTCGAAGACGTATTCTCGGAGTGAAATCTTAAAGTCTGTAAAATCTAAGTCGTTTAGTCTTTTGTCAAGAAAGGAAAAGACAAAATATAGGTTCTTTGGTACAATTCGATTTATTAGTATATTAATAACACTGTCAAATCTTATCGATGTATGTCTTAAAGTATGAACCGACTAACGGTCACAACAGAGACAGAGAACAGACTGCACTTAAAGGACGTCCTCTCTTAGTTACTTCTCGGTTTACTTAAAATGTCCTTAAGGTACCCACATCAGATAAAGGAATAAGGAATAAAATGAAGGTCCATGTAGAGTATACCAGACGACGATGACGACGATTCAGTGAAGTCAGCACAGGCTGAGACTCACTGGGGTCTCTGTCGTCGTGTAGTCCGAGGTGGCAGGGACCCTAAGAGGTCCGTTCTTGTGACCTCACACAACGGTAAAGGAAGAGGTTACGTACTTTCACTTTTCACTTTCACTTCATCGAGTCAGCACAGACTGGGAGTCTCTGGGGTACCTGACGTCGGAAGGTCCGAGGAGGCGGGTACCCTAAAACGTCCGTTCTCGTGACCTCACCTCGCGGGAACGGAAGAGGCGAGCATACCAGATCAATCAGATAATGGGGAAATTAAATGTACAAAGACCGGTGGTTCACCGTAATTGTTCGCATTATCCATAAACTTTTTAACAACCGGTTTGTTGATAGAACCTTCTGTTTTGTTTTCTTAATCCTCCAAATCTCCAGTCCGTTGAAGATTATAGAATATGATAACTATCACTAAACAAGGATAGTGTCGAGAAGAGACTGGACAATCACTTCCTGTTTTAAGATTTTTTTTACAAATCAATCGTACACGTAAAACATATTGGTTTCGAGAACGGAAATTCACGTCTGACATACCTCTCCGTCAGGGACTTTATTTTTTCTGATAAATGGAGAAGGACATTAATACGACCGAAAAACATGATCAGGATAGGAAGTAGAACAATTGTAGTGATATCCTACCGTAGACACCATGAACGTCTATGGATAGATGGTCTCCAAGTCCCGAAGTCTATGGTAAACACAAAGGAGGACACTTGAAACGTTACAAGGTAGGAAATTTTGCTACCTTCTAGTTTGAATGTCTGTCCTTACAAAGTGACTAACTCTCAGGACTTAAGCGAAGAAAATTTTGATGAACCCGAAATGGTATTATGTATATTCCGGGCACACCATTAGAAACGTGAATAACTACGAAATATTTTTAAAAGTAGTTAAAAAAACACAGTCAAACATGGTGTTGAAAAGACACATATTGGGGGTTCAAGAAAATGTTTTTATTATAAAAAGTTATACGTTCGATAAACCAAAACAAAGAAAACAAACGAAAAAATTGTTTCGACACCTAGAGAAATTTAACCATATAGTAGTTACATAGACATTTAATTTACTAAGAACTTGATAAACTTATCACACTTTAAAATTTTCTCTCTAACAATAAGAGGTTCTTTTGACTGAAAAAAAGACGAAACTTTATATCAATTTCCTCAAATCTCTAAAAGAGTGACACTTTTGACTGAAAGATTTATGTTAAAACATCGTCGGTAAACTTTATTCCTTCACTATGTCAAAATGGTATTAAATCTATTTTTAGAAGGACAACTCGTTCCTCCCTCGAACCCGGACTCAATACAAACTAATAAATGTAATTAATTTGTTGATCCCGTGAAATTTTAAGACGTCGAAATATCGATTCATACTTCAAAAATAATGTGATTTAATAATATAAAAAGACGAAGTGTCCTTCCAATCGGACTTAAAATGAGTGTCAAATTAACTAAACCCTATAATTGGAACTGTCCACCTAAAGACCGATACTTATGAATGTATTCCTGGTTGGTTGCACACTAAACTCGTCTCACTCTGACGTTATTTTCACTGGATAATTTTTTTCGAAGTAAGAAAAAAAGTAATATTTTGTATATGAAAACTTCCCGTGTCTGTTTACAGGGAATAGGGTGGTACTTTGTGGTCTACGTGTAAAGGTAAAGAGGAATTTCCATTTTTGAAAAGGTCTTTAGCTTCTTAATTTAATGAGTCAAGTAAATGTTATCGGGAAAAGGAGATCTTCCGAAAAGTTAATTTTAACAAAGATACCTGGAGACTCACCTATCATACCCACTTTTTGTTACACTATATTCGTTTTATTTAGTGGGTTAAAATTCCTTCTGAGTCTCGTCGAAGAATTCGGACTTTCACAACCTCCAGGAATACCCGTGTACCTCCCGTCCACTCGACATCTTTTCCGATTCCCCCAAGACCATTCCTGAATAACGTAAGAGACATACGACTACCAAAGAAATGGGACACACCATCAGTCAATAGGGAATTAAATAGGAAACGTGTTTATCGAAGAAATCAGAAATAAAAGACTAATACACATAAACAAAGTAAACCATCAGTGATTCCTCTACCTCTTTGTTGATCCAGTACTCTAGGTTATAACAATGGTCGTCACCAATTAACTTGGACTGTCTTGGCTTACCTCTTACATCTGTAAACTTCCGTTTGAGTAGTCGACATTTTTCCACTCTCTACAACGTTTTTTACCCGGTATGTCTATGTCGTCGATACATCGTTTGACATCATTAATTCCGAACTCGTTTGGACCAATACGTCTTCCCACTCTCCTTTTCGTATTCATCCTAATCCTTCTCGAGTAGAGTCTTTCGTACCGTCCCACGTTCACATAGCGACTTAAAAATTAAGGTAGGAATTAATTAAAGGGAGTATACCGTGGAAAAGAAAATTCGTGTACATATTCTCTTTAACTTGACCTCAATCAACTTTTTAAATCTTTTACAACGTGACAGTGACTTCTACAAAATGTAAAGTTGTAAAAATAAGTATCATACATTATGTAAGAATAAAACTTTCGATCTAACATTAACATTCCTCTCATATAACAACACGGTCCATAACTATAAGGGTTTATGTCGTATCAAGATACATATCCACTAGACATATCCAGTTCTCTTAATTTTCAAGTTCTAAAATCTCTCAAATACGTAGTGGTAATAAATTAGTTAATTGTCACGTGTTACAAAGTCTTTTGTGGACTAAAAGAACTCCAAAAATTTTTAGAATAATTTAATATCATTATTTAAATTTTTCGAAGTTCAATGTTAAAATTGTGATAGGACCTTATTTGTATGTTTACCTTTCATTATAATCTCAAAATAAAAAGGATACTATGTTGTTTCATACTTATAATTCCAATCAAAATGTAGCCCTGAAGGCACCATCGAGTCAACGATTTCTTAGGCGGACGTTACGTCCTCTGGGACCCAGTCCTTCTAGGTGACCTCTTCCCTATCCGGTGGGAGAGGTCATAAGAACCTGAAGGGAACACCGAGTCGACCATTTCTTAGACGGACGTTACTCCCTCTGGACCCAAACTAGGGACCCAACCCTTCTAGGGGACCTCTTCCCTTTCCGATGGGTGAGGTCATAAGACCGGATCTCTTAAAGTACCTGTGTACTGACTCACTGAAAGTGAAATGTAATCAATTTAATATACGAACCTTAAATTAAAACCAAATGAAAGAATCAAATGACGTGTGAATATCGACGGTATTATGAACTACGTCAAACAATACAATTCACAAGATGTCACTCGAAACGTCATCGACTCTCAACAACCGACCTCAAACAAATAAATATGTCAGATCTTTACCTCTTCCTTTACCGTTGGGTGAGGTTATAAGAACGGACCTTTTAAGTTACCTATCTCCTCGGACCACCCGATGTCAGGTACCCCAGCATTCTCAGTCTGTACTGAATTACTGATTTGGTGGTGGTGGTATCAGATCGTCAACAAGGTGGGTCTCCCCTATTACACAAAGTCTCGTACGACCCTTGTTTCCCTCAAGTTCGAATCTCTCTTTCTCAAAAGTCCTTTGTCTTTTTACGACTTTGAAGTCAGGGAACCCCTTTCCCAATATCGGACCACTACGTCTTAGTCAAGTCATCATTTGATCTGTAATTCTGGAATCCTTATAAACAAAACTTTTCTCCCATATCCGAGATGAAACCTGACGATCTCATTTCTTCTGAGAACACGACCTATTTTATCCAAGAAGGTCCTTAAAACAGACTCTACTTCGTTACTGTGTCGAGTTCAGGGTATCTATCATTTTGTTTAATGTTTGTACCGAAGTTAATAGACTAATACTGTGTCTCATTCATTTAAAATTAGTCGGGGGCTTGCACAGTCTTTTTGGTATTCACAAGTCTTCAAGGTCCATCTTATCTTGGTATCTCTCATAAATCTGCAGAACCTTAATAAAATTCTCTTCCAGTGACGAACCATGGTGGTACCACCGAAGTTGTACTACCAAAGATGTCTCATCGGATTTAAATATCGATAAATAAATAAATAAGTAAAAATATAAAACTGGTACGATCCGTCTCATGCAGTTCCGACATATAACAGTGGGACGAATAAATTGAAGATACGTCTCATGTAGTACTCTTTGCGACCCGACCTTCTTCGTGTTCGACCTTAGTTCTAACGACCCTCTTTATAGTTATTGGAGTCTATACGTCCACTGTGGTGGGAGTACCGTCTTTCTCCTTGATTTTTCGGAGAACTACTTTGACTTTCTCCTCTCACTTTTTCAAACGAATTTCGAGTTGTAAGTCTTTTGCTTCTAGTACCGTAGACCAGGGTAGTGAAGGACCCTTTATCTACCCCTTTGTCATCTTTGTCACAGTCTGAAATAAAAAAACCCGAGGTTTTAGTGACGTCTACCACTGACGTCGGTACTTTAATTTTCTGCGAATGAGGAACCTTCCTTTCAATACTGGTTGGATCTGTCGTATAACTTTTCGTCTCTGTAATGAAACGGTTGTTTCCAGGTAGATCAGTCCAGATACCAAAAAGGTCACCAGTAAATACCTACACTCTTAACCTGACATTTCTTTCGACTCACGGTTTCTTAACTACGAAAACTTCACACCACAACCTCCTTTGAGAACTCTCAGGGAACCTGACGTTCCTCTAGGTTGGTCAGGTAAGATTTCCTCTAGCCAGGACCCACAAGAAACCTTCCTGACTACGATTTCGACTTTGAGGTCATGAGACCGGTGGAGTACGCTTTTCAACTGAGTAACCTTTTCTGAGACTACGACCCTCCCTAATCCCGTCCTCCTCTTCCCCTGCCGTCTCCTACTCTACCGACCTACCGTAGTGACTGAGCTACCTGCACTCAAACTCACTTGAGGCCCTCAACGACTACCTGTCCCTCCGGACCGCACGACGTTAAGTACCCCAGCGTTTCTCAGCCTGTACTGACTCGTTGACTTGACTTGACTCCGTCGTGCACCCTACCATACATCCTACCGAGGGGTTGGTCCCTAACTTGGACCCGGAGACGTCACCTTCGTGACTTAGGATTGGTGATCCGGTGGTCACGTACACACGATTCAGTGAAATCAACACAGACTGAGAAACGCTGAGATCTCGACATCGGGTGGTCCGAGGAGACAGGTACGCTAAGAGGTCCGTTCTTCTGACCTCACCTAACGGTACGGAAGAGATCCCCTAGGTGGACTGGGTCCCTAACTTGGGTACAGAGAGTTCAGAGGTCGTGACCGTCCGTGTAAGAGATGGTGATCGTGGGGACCCTTCGGTGGTCGCTTGAGGGGATTGAAGTATCGATAAATTTTTAAGAAATCATATTGGTCAAACCAAGGAAAAGGGTTAGATGATTAGACCCAACGGTATAATTTATACCTTATGGTTCAGTTTAAACTTGAAGTCTATTTGTTACTTAAACGAAATCGTATTCATACTGGGTTTATACCATGTCTTGTATGAATATGATTTTTTAAAAAGAAAGACACTTTTTATTTATACGACACAGTCTAAAGTCTTATAGAAGGTCAACAGAAAAACTACATTCCCCGACAAATCGATCGTATTTTAATTAGTCATTTTATGAACAAACATTAACTTCCAAAACATGTATATTAATGTAAGACCACAAATAAAAAAGTCGTTTTCGATTCCGACCTTAATAAAATTAATAAAAAGAAGACCTATGTAAAACCTAATGAATAGGAACTTTAAATAAAAGTAACCCTATAAAGACAACTGAAGACAAAAATTTAAAAGGATCCGTTTTTAAAGTCAAAGAAATAAAACGAAGATTAGACTTTACAAAGCAATAGCAACCAATAATGTAGACTTAATAAAAGAGAACATTGAATAGATTCCTTCACCTAATAAAAAACAAATACATAGACAAAATAGAGAAGAGGTACGATCCCATAGAAGGAAGAGTAAAAAACTGAGATAAATCAAAAGAGAAGGATTAAGAATAAAACAAAAAGAGTACAACAACTAATTATATAAAAAACATTAAAATATAGATGAAAATAAGAAAGATATTCACTAAAGAGAACACAAATAAAAACATAATAACTTGTGATATATACAAAAATACATTGCCTTCAATAAAAAAGTACACATAATCTTTGATGACGAAAGATAAAAACCTTTATAACACTTTATAAAAGTAAAGTCCCTTTTTTACTAGAAGAAAATTCAGGGAAATAGAAGAACACAAATAAAAAAGAAAACGTTTATGAAAAGATGAACCAATGACACTGAGTATTTCTTCTATAAAGTTCTTACCACTATAACGTAACTGAATTAAATGTAAAACCGATTTGTGAAACACTCATTTGTGACGAAGTCTCTCAAGTCTGTCGATAAATTAAACTAAAATTAAGATAACTGAATGTATAATTTCTGTATACCCTCTCCTTAATTTCAGTGTCAAGAGACGAGTTTTCTTTAGACTTCATGTTTCTATGAAAAACAAAGGAGAAATTACGAATAAAGATAGTATTTGGTCATCAATTTTGTTTTTTTAACCACCTATCAATTCTTAATATGAAATAATCTAGTATCCATGTACTCTCTTTTAAAGAATAAGTTTTGAATTAAAAGACACTACAATACAAGAAAGATATAAACAGTATAAGAAAGAACGTGTCGAAAGGACTTAATTTAGGTAGTAATCTGAAGATAATATAGAAATAGAAACCTAAAAAGTTATTACCTTTTGATCTATTTTACTGAAATAACGATAATAAGAGAAAAGGAAATACCAATTTAAGACGATCTAAAGTACTTTAGAGGGGAACCGAAGACTTCAACTTGATTATCTGAAAGATTTGACCTTTTCCAGAAACTGGGAGAATCTTAGACACCGAGGGACCAAAGTGACTAGAAACAGAGATAACGTCGATGACGTAACAAATAAATGTAAAATCTCGTAACAAGAGGTTTTTAAAGTAACGTCTGTCATTCTTGACTTTGTTCCTATGGACTCACACTTTAAACGTTTTGTCCATGTACCCCACCCCACAGGACTCGGTAAAAGACTAGGAGTGGGGGAACGAGACACTCGACAGAAGACACTTGATGAAGGCACTCGACAGAAGACACTTGATGGAAAGTCTATGGGTAACAAATAGCTTTCTTAATTAAAACGGGTCTAAGAATCATTCGGGGGAAAAAGACAGACATTTCTTACTGAAGAAACCTGAGACCATTACAGAGTAAAGGTAGTCTTAGAAGGTCGTAGAATCTATACACAACAGTGGACAGTTGGCCGTCGAGACTGACACTGTCACGGTGAAATTACAAGGGTTTCTCCCTGAACAGAAAATAGACGACGAGAATATAGATCAAGAATCTCTTGATGTAAGAATCAGATATCAAGATATCAGGAACCCCTAAATATAAAACGTTCGGACCATTACTAAATAATGCTACCCAAGTGACTAGATAAATACCGTCATTGTTACAAATCTTTCACCCAATGTGGTGTCTTTTAATCTTACACTCGTCTGTAAGGTACTTCTTTTTGTTTCCTTAAACTGAAAATCCTGTATTGGTAAAATTGCCGTGTACAGATGGTTAAACTAGTACTGGGTAATATCTTTTCCCTCGGACCGCACGACGTCAGGTACCCCAATGTTTCTCAGTCTGTGCTGAATCACTGACTTGTTGTTGTCGTTGAAATATCCTTATCTGGGGTTTTGATAGATTGGATTTTAGATTTCGTACTGAAGTATTCTTTATATCACCTTTTCTTTTGTTAGAAGGAAAAGTTTTGATTAGACGAACAAAGTATTCTCGAGAACGACGACGACGACGACGACGACGATTCAGCGAAGTCAGCACAGGCTGAGACACACTGGGGTATCTGCCGTCGGGTGGTCCGAGGGGACAGGGACCCTAAGAGGTCCGTTCTTGTGACCTCACCCAACGGTAAAGGAAGAGGTCACTTACTTTCACTTTTCACTTTCCCTTCAGTGAGTCAGTACAGACTGAGAATCGCTGGAGTACCTGACGTCGGATGGTCCGAGGAGACAGGTACCCTAAAAGGTCCGTTCTCATGACCTCATCCTACGGTATCGGAAGAGGTTATTCTCGAGAATCAATGAAACTTAAAGAAAGAGTAGAGTTAATTATATATAAAAATTTGAAACATTTAATTCCTCCACGTCATACTATAACACCTTTCCGAATAGTTGGTTTTGACTTAAAACCAGAGTCAAGATGTTGATTTATTTTATCCGTATATTGAAATTTAACGTGAAGAATTAGAGAGACCAGGAATCAAAAGGAGTACCCATTTCGTTTCTCCAATTTAAGACTCTGTAGTAGACCTTAGTGTGAATTAACACCCATATATATCTAATGGACCTGAGAGACGACAATGACTTAAAAGGAGAGAGGGAATTTTTATACTTTCAAGTAGATTTTATTTAATATCATCGACAATCTTTTTCATTAGGATTGATGACTGGTCTTGGAAAATTTCATTAAACCGGATATAGTAACCTTCGTATTAAAAATAATATAGTATAAATTTCTTTATTCGAAAGTAGTCATTGTGTTGACACAGTAAAATTGGTATGTGTACTATATCTTGTTCGACTTTTTTATGTTTCTTTTAATATGATAGCACCACTTCAAATCTAGTTACGTTTAGATTCGAATAAGATTTCGTTAGAAGGTTTTTACCGTTTAACATACGTTAACCAAAAAGAATCCACAATTGTGTCAATTTTTACATATTAACACCAAACTCCTTGTAAAGTCATAATCTAATCTTACCTAAAAGACTTTTAAAACTTGGAGAACCTCTGAAGGTATAATGTCCGCGTCCTCCCTAGTGGTAAAAGTAATAACTTCTTAAGTAGAGAAAGATCACTTTGTCCCATAACTACTTCGTCCCGTTCAATTAAAATCAAAAACAAGACCCGAAGGACCCATCGAGTCGACCATTTCTTAGACGGATGTCACGTCCTGTGGGGACAAACTAAGGACTCAACCTTTCAAGGGGACTTCTTCCCTATGCGGTGGGTGAGGTGAAAAGAACCGAAGAGACGACCGAGTCAGCCATTTCTTAGACGGACGTTACACCCTCTGGAACCAAACTAGGAACCCAGTTCCATCTGAGGGACCTTTTCCTTTACCGTTAGGTGAGGTCATAAGAACGGACCTCTTAAAGTACCGTTGTACCCCTGGGTGTCAACTACCCAAGCGTTTCTCAGTCTGTACTGACTCACTGATTGTGTCTGTGAAGAAAAAAAGAGAAATCACTCACTTTATAGTTTCTCCTTCTGAAAAATTAAAAAGGTAACCGATCGAAGGTTCAAACAAGTCCAGTAAAAAACAAATTAGGGTAAAAACGTCTCGTGTACAACTAGGTCTCTTTTCTCATTAAAACAACAAAGGAGAGGGGTGACTTTGTTGCCTATATTTTAATAAATAAACGAATTTACGTAGTCTTAAAAGACCCTTGTACTAGTTTCTTTCTACTGTCATACTGAAGTCGTTAAATTTGTCGTTTTGTTTTACTTTGTTTTTTTGTTTTTTTTACTCTAGTTTGAGAAAAACCCTTCTTCCATGACTCTTCATATTAAACGAAGTAAGGGACGGGCAGTACCATAGAGGAAAACTTCTGGTACACGAGGGGTCTGAGAAAGGAGTCATAAGTCCTTACACGACACACACACGAGTCAACGAGTCAGTACACACTGAGATACCTGACATCGGACGATCCGAGAAGACAGGTACCCTAAAAGGACCGTTTTATGACCTCACCGAACGGTAAAGGAGGAGGTCCACCAGAAGGGGTGGGTCCCCAACTTGGGTGTAGACGTAACTTTCACCTAAGATGGCGACGTGATGGACCCTTCGGGATAATAATTCCTTATGAGGAATAAATTTTTCATCCTAGACTTGAGTTTCGTTTCGTTGGAGGGTTGAGACTCTACAAGATCTAATTCTTTTTTAAGACTTAAGTGGTTGTACTGTCTGGGCTAAGGGTACTATTACATAACTCATCCGGTTTTTCAAACAAACCCAAAAAGGTATTCGACCATACCTTATTATTATTTCTGTATTCGAAAGAGTCCAATTGTCGAACTATAAAAAGTAAAGTAACTAAATATTATGAGGTCACTTACTGTCCTCTTAAAACGACTGAAAATCGAATAATTAATAACTTCGATACATAAGAAAACGTATATATATAATCAAATAAGTAATCTTAGACATTGTGATTTAACATAATACACCTAGTACACGTTTATTATATTTGAGACAAGGATTCATATTTATACGACCAGACAAAATCCTTTATATAAGTTCATCATACTCCAGTTTTACCGAGTACCATGATTTCTATCTTAACTTCTAAATTTAAATACTAAGATTACGACTGAGTGACGTTCCATACTCTTTTTTTTAAAAAAGACTAGACAACACTCATTAATATCATTACTCCTTGGAACTTTTACATTCGACAATTCATTATTCCGATACAGATTAACATTGACGAAATATGGTCACAGACCGTAAAACTTGTCATTAGTCTATAATTACATCGGAGTCTATATGTCTCAAAATTATTGATAAAGAGGTATTAAATAAGAATTGGGTGGAGAGACAAATCGAGAGACATAGAACTCAGTTAGTTTACAGAAGGTAAAGAACCTTATTAATAAAATAAGATTGTAAAAATAAGACTCCTTTCTACTCCAATAAAAAAGGGGGTTCAGTCAAATTGGACAGTAGTAGAAAAAAACCGGTGTAAGGTAGAAACGGACAAAGATGTTTACTCTGTAAAGTTGATTAAAAAACTCAAACAGATTCTGTGTGTTCGACCTTAGTTCTAACGGTCCTCTTTATAGTTATTGGAGTCTATACGTCTACTGTGGTGGGAGTACCGTCTTTCACTTCTCCTTGATTTTTCGGAGAACTACTTTGACTTTCTCCTCCCACTTTTTCAACCGAATTTCGAGTTGTAAGTCTTTTGCTTCTAGTACCGTAGACCAGGGTAGTGAAATACTTTATCTACCCCTTTGTCACCTTTGTCACAGTCTGAAATAAAACCCCCCGAGGTTTTAGTGACGTCTACCACTAACGTCGGTACTTTAATTTTCTGCGAATGAGGAACCTTCCTTTCAATACTGGTTGGATCCATCGTATAAGTTTTCGTCTCTGTAATGAAACGGTTGTTTCCAGGTAGATCAGTTCCGATACCAAAAAGGACACCAGTACATACCTACACCCTCAACCTGACACTACTTTCGACTCGTGACTTATTAACTACGAAAACTTCACACCACAACCTCTTCTGAGAACTCTCAGGGAACCTGACGTTCCTCTAGGTTGGTCAGGTAAGATTTCCTCTAGTCGGAACCCACAAGAAACCTTCCTTACTACGATTTCGACTTTGAGGTCATGAAACCGATGGAGTACGTTTCTCAACTGAGTAACCTTTTCTGACTACGACCCTCCCTAACCCCCGTCCTCCTTTTCCCCTACTGTCTCCTACTCTACCGACCTACGGTAGTGACTGAGCTACCTGTACTCAAACTCACTTGAGACCCTCAACCACTACCTGTCCCTCCGGACCACACGACGCTAAGTACCCCGGCGTTTCTCAGCCTGTGTTGACTCGTTGACTTGACTTGACTATGAAGGAAAAGAAGATCAACATAACTTTCTATTAACTGTACGTCGTGACATATACAATTTCCACACGTTGTATTACTAAAGTGAATGTACGTAGTACTTTAATAATGATCTCATTTAAATCACTTGTAGAGATTAGAGTGTACCTCGAAGAATCCGTCGCGATCAACATTTCTTGGATGGACGGTTACGTCCTCTGTACTCTACACCTAAAATAGGACCCCAGTCCTTCTAGGGGACCTCCTCCCGTACCGTTGGGTGAGGTCACAAGAACGGAGGCTCTTAGGATACCTGTCACCTCGGACCACCCGATGTTAGGTATCCCAGCGTCTCTCAACCTGTACTGATTTTACTGAATTGTACGTTCGTATTAGAGTACATTCATGTTTTAATTTATCTTTTTATTAAATAAAAAGAACACTACTCTTGAGAACCCTAAGTGAGAGAATTGTCGACAGCGTACATATTACATGTTGTCATAATTGAAGTAAATAGTACAACATGTAGAGATCATGAAGAAATCGAATATTGACCTTCAAACATGGAAAACTGTAGGAAGTAGGTTAAAAGAGAGGGGGTTGGGGGAGGAGGTCATTTGGTTTTCAGACTAGAGAAAAAGATACTCAAACATATAAAAACTTTTTATTCACTGGAGGTTGTGACACAGTCAAGGATAATGTATTCTGTCACTACGTTATAAAGACATGTAAAGTTTTACCAGTTGTGTTATTCAGATCAATGCTAGACACTGGTATGTCTCTACAATGTATCAATAACTGACAATGTGACATGTAAAGTATGGTCACTGAGTAAATAAAATGTTGGTTTTCAAACACGGAGAGTTTAGATGGAGTGGTTAGAGATGGGAGGGGGGCGGGGTTGTAACAGGAGAGGAGACCGTTGGTGAAGAAAAAAGAGATATAGACACTGAGATAAAGACAAAATACAAACAAGTGAACAAAACAAAAAATCTCAGGTGGATTTTCACTTTAGTATATTATAAATACAAAATGAGTAGACTGAAAAAAGTGAAACTTATTATGGGAGATCGAAGTAAGTACAACATCGTCTACGTTTTTAGAGTAAGAAAAAATACCGGTCTACTATAAGGAAATATATGTACAAAAAAAAAAGAAAAAAGTAAATAAAAGAAATAATTAAGTAGAGAACTACCTGTAAATCTAACGAAAGTATAGAACCGAAAACATTTATTACGAAGTCACTTATGTCACCACCTATATAAAAGAGTTTAATCACAAAGACAAAAACACCTTATTTCTCGGTCCTTACCTTAACGATCTAGCTGTCATCATCAAGATACAAATAAAAAATTCCTTATAATTACTACAAAAGGTATTACCAAAGTGGTCAAATATCAAGGTAGTCGTCACATGTTCATAAGGGAAAAGAAGTGTAAGAATAGTTGTAAACGAAAAACAACAGAAAAACTACTATTCATAAGACTGTCCACATTCCACTATTAAGTAACACCGAAACTAAACGTAAAGAGATTATCACTACAACTCGTGGAAAAGTAAACAGACAACCGGTAGGTATCTAGAAGAAACCTTTTTACAGAGAATAAAAAGGTTTTAAAGAGTAAAGAATCGAACCAAAACAGTACAACTTAACATACTCAAGAAACATATTAAACGAATAATTGTGGTACAAACTATACAGTAAACGTCTATAGAAGAACGTAAGTCATCCACCGGAAAAGTAAGACAACCTAAAGAAGTGACACGTTTGAAAGTTCAAAAAAAGTTGTACCATTTAATTTAGATTATAAAGTTAGTGTCAGTATTAATCTAGAGTAAGGAACGGACTTTATCTTTCAAAACTATCCCTAAAACACCGTTTATGCTTTGACTTTACAATTTTTCCGTGACTAAATTCAGGTCTACAATACGGTTAATTGTAATTTCAATTAGTTCATCAACCTCTAAGTTCTGGTATTGAACTCGTACAGGTAGGTATAAAAAAAGACGGTTTCTAGAGTGACTTTACTATATTTTTTATAAAAACTTTCTTATTTTATTTTTAACTAACCTTTTATCTGGGGTAAAACTTCTTAAGGTACTTCTATCTGTCGTTTTTCTTAACCTCACTACGATAATGATACATTCATATACTAAAGTATTAATTGTTACTATTTTTATTGAGTAAATTTTTTTTTAAGTGTAAGAAACAGTAATCCAAACGGATTGTGTTTCACACATAAGTTACCCTAATTGATAACGATAAGACCAATTTCAGAGTCCCTGTCTACAACCATCGGATGCAAGTTTGGGTTCGTGACTGTAAACGGTCCCATACCCAATCAATGAAATCAATTGTCGTCGGTGGAGTATTCAAATGAGTGTCAAAGTACATAAATATTTGTTTGTATAGATATGTGTATATATTTCTCAAGATAGAAAAATCTTTAAAATATCTATAGATTATAAAAAGTATTTGTTACCTTTCTCTATTTCCTTTTACTATTTTCCTACACAATAATTTCCTTTTATTCCTTTCACTTCAGCGAGTCAGTACAGACTGAGAAACGCTGGGGTACCTGACATCGGACGGTCCGAGGAGACAGGTACCCTAAAAGGTCCGTTATCATGACCTCACCTAACGGTAAAGGAAGAGGTTCCCTAGAAGGGTTGGGTCCCTAACTTGGGTCCAGAGGGCGTAACATCTGTCTGTGAAATGATAGACTCGGTACTCCGTTCAGACATTCTGTTTTACAGTCGTATTTTTTTAAGTTAGGATAAAGATGTCTGATCGTTACTTGTTGTCCTTTGACTTTAAAATTTTCGTAGTAAGTGTTGTCGTGGTCTTTTATACTTTATGTATAATTAGAATAAAATTTTTGTACATTCTAGGTTACTGATTTTAGATGTTTTATGATTGTTTTTTTGATTTTTTTTTTTTCAGCTTTATTTATCTTCTAGTATTTAGTACAAGTACCGAGTTATACTGATTCGACAGTTAAGATGGGATTCACTAAATGCCTAATTTATGTCCCGGTTAGTTTTTAGGACTGCCCTAAGAAGATTTGTTCTACTAAGATTTTATATGAACCCCCCTTAAGGGACCTCTAGGTTACCAATCCAGAGGTGCGAAAGTGACAGTTCCCTGGTCTAAGTTGGGGACCAGTCCCTTCATCCCAGGGTGTTCGAAACTTCACGTCGGTTTTTTATTTATTTTTATTCATTTATTTTGTATGAACCTTTCCGTTTCGTTGATCTTATGAGTTTCTATTAAGACTTTTTATTGAGTTAATCTCTTGAGTATAATGGACTAAAGTTCTGGTTGATATATCTATGTCATTAGTTGTCACACCATTGTCTTTTTACTTTCTGTCTGGTTATACTGTCTTAGGTCTTAGGTCTTAGGTCTTAGGTCTTAGGTCTTAGGTACTTGTCTGGGTGTGTATGTACTAGTTTACCGAAAGTCGTTTCCATGTTTCCGTAAAGATACCTCTTTCTACAGAAAAGTTTTGTGTAACGACCTTGTTGATGTGTGTGGGTGTACGGTTTTTTTTTTTTTTTAATTAGAGTTGGGTGTGAAACGTGGTAATCTTTTTAATGGAGTTCACTAAGTATTTGGATATGACATTTTAAAACTTGATATTTTTAAGATCCTCTTTTTATGTCTCTTTCAAAAAAAATGAAAGTCCACCCAGTCATTATTCTTCTGTTGATTGCACTTTTCAAATCTTGAGATTAGGTTTTTCTTTGTACGTGGGGTTACAAGTATCGCTATGATAAATGTCTTGATACAGGTTTACACACACACGGGTGGATATGTGTGTGTCTACGTTACCTTATTATAGGACTAAAAAAATTTAATGTTTTTCGATAAACCTCCTGTTTGTCCTTTTCAACTTATACGTGACTTATGATGTCTTAACAAGTTTACAGTAGTAATATTAATCAATATGTCTTGTTCCGAATCGTGTCAAAAAGACACTCTATCATTTATAAAAGTCGAAACACCTAGTGTCCTTCCCCTACCGTTAAATATTTACGCTTCCCCCGTCCCCTAACTTTATTAATGAGATCTAATCTTCCTCAATCCTTGTTTTACATAATACTAGACCGGAGATCAAAGACGTGGTTTCTCGTATTCTTTTCGTCCCGAAGTATCGTATCCTAGACACGAGTCCCCAGATACGAGTCCTCGTAGGATACGAACCCCAAATTACAAGATACCAACGTCAGAATTTTATGAATCAGTAAAATAAAAACTTAAACATAAAACATTTACTTCAAGTCACGTTACTATCTCACCCGGTCCTCGAGACTCGGAACCTCAGGACCTAAGAAATGAGTTCACACTAGGGGAAAGAGACGAAGGAGTTGGAGGATCTTATCTATGAACCGAAGGACTAGGACCGGTCATCGACAAGACCCAAGGTAAGCCGGAAGGGTGAGGGACAGAGTGGTTCTGACGACGAGAGACACAGTACAACCACCCTTAACAAACTCAGGAAAACAACGAGAGACGAAGACCCCCCTGAACCAGTAACCTAGTCCCGTTCAACAACAAATCAGTGATCCAATACAAACTGAGAAAACGTTGGGGTATCTGACATCGGACGGTTCGAAGAGACAGATACCCTAAAGGGTCCGTTCTTATGACCTCACCGAACGGTAAAGAAAGGGGTCCCCTAGAAGGACTGGGTCCCTAGCTTGGACACCATCCCCAATCCGTTTACGGAAGACAGAGTCTCACCCGATTTCCATACTGGTAGACACAGGGTCCGACAGTCATGGAACGACATAAGACGTCCGTTGAACCGTCCTCCGGACGTTACTCGACTTACAAATACAATGAGTTTTAAGAATACAACTTTGGAATTCCACTACCGTAAACTTCCACCCAGGAAACCTTTCATTAATCCAGTGCTCCCATCTCAAAGTACTGACCCTAACCATGGGAATATTCTTCTCTGGTCCTTGGATCAAGAAAAAGGTGGTACACGTCTACGTCGTCCTTTTGTCGAAGATATTTGATCCTTCTCCCGTGAGTGGTTCTTGGATTGGAGTGACTGGAAGACTAGAATCTAAAGGTAGGAGACCTTGACACTCTTTATTTACAAACAACAAATTCGGTGAAAACAAGAACAACAAGTCAACGAATCAGTACAGACTGTGAAACGCTGGGGTACTTGACGTCGTACGGTCCGAAAGGACAGGAAGTGATAGAGAACCTCAAACGAGTTTGAGTAGAGGTAACTCAACCACTACGGTAGGTTGGTGGAGAAGGGGACAACGGAGGAAGAGGAGGACGGGAGTTATAAAGGGTTGTAGTTTCATAAAAAGTTACTCATCCGAGAAATGTAGTCCACCGGTTTCATGACCTCGAAGTCGGAGTCTCAGTCAGGAAGGTTCTTTATAAGTCTCCACAAAAGGAAAACCTAACTGACCAAACTAGAGGAACGTTAGGTTTCCCGAGAATTTCAGAAGTCGTGGTGTTAAACTTTCATAGTCAAGAAGCAGCGAGTCGGAAAAAATACCAGGTTGAAAGTGTAGGTATGTACTGATGACCTTTTAGGTATCGAAACTGACATACCTGGAATTTGGTCAATCAGATACCATTAAACAGTATCGTCGGGAACTGATCTTCTCTCGGAAAGGGTAAGAGGTAGGTCCATGCTTCCCGTTGTGTCGTACTTTTAACATATACAACCCCATGTGTATAGACGACACCCGACCCGTACGTCAGGGTTCCCTTCCTTTATAATTAAAGGGACAAAGGTCGTGGTGTTTAAAAGTAAAACGTAATTCGGGACGTTGAATACATCTGTAGGGATCTTCAGTTGAAGTACATTTTGAGACTGATTGTATAGGAACCTATGATAAATCTACCTCCAGTACTAAGACAGAAGGATAACGGTTCTCTACTACCTTACAGTTCTTAAGAACAACTAAAAGTCCTACCATGGGAACCGTGTTGATATCCTTGAAGGACTCTAATTACAGAGGAAGAGTAAGAGTTATTATAAAGAAGAGAGTCCTATAACTAGTATGACGACATTCGAAGTTTTACGTAAGGTAAATGGAAACAACGGTCGGGATTAAGATTTAATGAATCACCTAAGAAAGAATAGATTGGTTAGAGAAAGCTATAAAAATAAAGATATGTAAAACGGTAGACAATATCCGACGGGATCAAACATAAAAAGGTAGTACATCAAGGTAAGAAAATAAAAAACATGAACGTATCAGACAAGAAGGAATAAGAATGAGGTCACCATTCTAAATTGGAATATAAGATGTCCTGGATTTTGAAAAGGTTCGGTAAAAAGAAAAACCGTAAAAAGTTGTACAGGAAAAAATAAAAAACTCGAATACAATCTAAGAAACGGATTTAGTTTCAGATTCAGGGGACTTTAAACCCTCATGTGAATAAAATTAAGTGAAATAAAGACGATTAGAATTAAAACCAAAAAACTTTATTAAAGACTAATGGATGTCAGATATTCTGGGTAGAGACCCCATACCGTTGTATGAATACTTTAAGACAGGAATCTTGAAAAGTCTTCTCGGTGACATCTTCTTAAACAGTCTTCCCGGTAGTCTTGTTCTGGGTCAAAGGAGGAGTCAGTCAGAGAGGGTAGTCCTTCGAAGGTATTCGGAGAATAGGAAGAGGTAGTCTCCCGTCTGTATGACTTTTGGTATTAGTGTCTTTTGATTGGTTAGATTAGTGTACCTGGTGTCGGAACAGATTGAGTCACTTGATACTCGGTACGGTACATCTCGGTGGGTTCTACCTGTCCAGTACCACCTCTCATATCTGCTTTACACCGGGTGACCTCTTCCCTTACCGTTTGGTGAAGTGATAAGAACGGAACTCTTGGGGTACTTGTCATTCCTTTCCGTTTTTCTATTCTATGACTTTCTACTTGAAGGGTCCAACCATCCACGGGTCATACGATGACCTCTAGTCATCTCTTTATTGAGGTCTTTCTTACTTCTCTACCTCGGTTTCGTTTTTGTTGTTCATCAACACCTACACTGATCACTACCTTAGTTCTAGACTACGACATTTCTCGTTATAACGTATCCTTGAACCTTACAATCCAGGTGTTTAGTTCCGTTTAACCTTCACCAGTCTATCCTCTACCGTTCTGACTCGTAGTTGTAAGATCCTTACTCACTTGATTCTACCTGACCTTACCCACTTAAATTGAGTCTACTGGTAATATAGATGATTACACCCGTTCCTAAGGAATCTTCTTTACCTCATCGGTGGTATCAGTTGTTTTTTAAGACTTTACGTCATGAACCTATGTTAGAGTTATTACTGTCTTACTAGAGACAAGTAAAGGTTCCGTTTGGTTAGTTATAGTGTCATTAGGTTCAGGTACGGGACTGATCATTACGACTTCTTCGACTTCAACTTACCAAGATACTTCTGGATGTTCTGGAAAGTCTTGATTGTGGGGGTTTTCTACAGGAAAAGTAATATCCCCTGACCTTACATTTTCGTCCTTCAGTTCTTTGTGGACCTTATTGTCCATTTAAACCGGAACCTCATGTCTTACTTCGTCCCGTTTCCGATTATCTCAAAACGGTTCTCTTACGTGACCAGTATCGTTTGTAGGCGAAGGTTGTTGTTTTCTCTTCAGAGACGTATACCTATAGTGATCTACCAGTTGTGGTTTTAACCTGACTATATGAGAAACGTTGGTATCTACCTCTTCCAGATATCTCAGTCGTTTTTATTCCTTGACTGACACCGAGCCTAGTACTTCAGGAATAACCGTTTAAGTCTGAATTTAACTTCTTTCATCCCTTTTGGTGTTCTGGTAAGTCCATACATATTAGGGAATACTAACATGTCACCTTCACCCTTTATCTAAATTCCCTGGTCTAGACTATCTGTCTCACGGACTACTTGATAACTGTCTCCAAGTACTGTAACATGTCCTCTGTCCCTAGTTATGGTAGGGGTTCCTTTTCTTTACATTTTTTTGTTTTACTGACTTTTCCGGAATTTTTATCGACACTTTTCTTCTCTTCGCTCTTCGTTTCCTCTTTTCCTTTCTATACTGGTAAACTTACGTCTCAAGGTTTCTTATCGTTCCTCTCTATTCTTTCAGAAGGAGTCACTAGTTAAGTTTCTTTATCTCCTTTTGTTATGTTAACCTTTCTGATCTCTAGAGAAGTTCTTGTAATCTCTGTGGTTCCCTTGTAAAACACGTTTCTACCCGAGTTATTTCCTATCTTTACCATATCTGGATTGTCTTCGTCTTCTATAATTCTTCTCCATCGTCCTTATGTGTCTTGACATGTTTTTTCTAGAAGAGTTGGGTCTATTAGTGTTACCACACTAGTGAGTGGATCTCGGTCTGTATGACTTAACACTTCAGTTCACCCGGAATACTTCGTAGTGATACTTGTTTCGATCACCTCCACTCCCTTAATGTCGACTCGATAAAGTCTAGGATTGTCTACTACGACACTTTCACGACGTGAGTTATACAGTCGTTTAAACCTTTTGAGTCTTTACCGGTGTCCTGACCTTTTCCAGTCAAAAGTAAGGTCAGGGATTCTTTCCGTCACAGATTCTTACGAGTTTGATGACTCGTTAACGTGAGTAGACTGTGTGATCGTTTCATTACGAATTTTAAGAGGTTCGATCCGAAGTTGTCATGCACTTGGTACTTGAAGGTCTACAAGTTCGACCTAAATCTTTTCCGTCTCCTTGGTCTCCAGTTTAACGGTTGTAGACGACCTAGTACCTTTTTCGTTCTCTCAAGGTCTTTTTGTAGATAAAGACGAAATAACTGATACGGTTTCGGAAACTGACACACCTAGTGTTCTTTGACGTCTTTTAAGACTTTCTCTACCCTTATGGTCTGGTGGACTGGACGGAGAACTCTTTAGATATACGTCCAGTCCTTCGTTGTCAATCTTGACCCGTACCTTGTTGTCTGACCAAGGTTTATCCTTTTCCTCATGCAGTTTCGACATTTAACAGAGGGACGAATAAATTGAGTATACGTCTCATGTAGTACGTTTTACGACCCGACCTACTTCGTGTACGACCTTAGTTATAACGGTCCTATTTATAGTCATTGGAGTCTATGTATCCACTGTGGTGGTAATACCGTCTTTCACTTCTTCTTGATCTCGGAGAACTACTTTCACTTTCGACGACGACGACGACGATTCAGCGAAGTCAGCACAGGCTGAGACACGCTGGGGTATCTGTCGTCGGGTGGTCCGAGAGGGTAGGGACCGTAAGGGGTCCGTTCTTGTGACCTTACCCAACGGTAAAGGAAGAGGTCACGTACTTTCACTTTCACTTCAGCGAGTCAGCACAGGCTGAGAATCACTGGGGTACCTGACGTCGGATGGTCCGAGGAGGCAGGTACCTAAAACGTCCGTTCTCACGCAACAGTGACGGAAGAGACTTTCACTTTCTCCTCTCACTTTTTCAACCGTATTTCGAGTCGTAAGTCTTTTGATTCTAGTACTGTAGGTCTGGGTCTGGAAACACCGTTTATCTACCCTTTTGTCACTTTGTCACCGTCTGAAATAAAACCCCCTGAGGTTTTAGTGACATCGGTACTTTAATTTTCTACGAATGAGGAACCTTCCTTTCAATACTGGTTGGATGTGTCGCATAATTTTTCGTCTCTGTAACGAAAAGTTACTTACAGGTAGATCAGTTCTGATACCAAAAAGGACACCAGTACATACCTACACTCTCAACCTGATATTTCTTTCGACTCGCGGTTTCTTAACTACAAAAACTTCACACCACAACCTCTTCTAAGAACTCTCAGGGAACCTGACGTTCCTCTAGGTTGGTCAGGTAGGATTTCCTCTAGTCAGGACTTATAAGTAGCCTTCCTGACTACAACTTCGACTTTGAGGTTATGAAACCCGTGGACTACACTTCCTGACTGAGTAAACTTTTCTGGGACTACGACCCTTTCTGACTTCCGTCCTCCTCTTCCCCTGTTGTCTCCTACTCTACCAACCAATCGCGGTGGCTGAGTTACCTATATTCAAACTCACTTGAGTCTCAACAACTGCCTGTCCCTCCGGACCGCACGACGTCAGGCACCCCAACGTTTCTCAACCTGTGCTGACTCTATGACTTTACTGACTGACCGACTGACTGATATCTTCTTTTTATATATTTGACGACTATGAAAAGTAAGTCAATTAAAAGTAAAACTAAAAGTTAAATGATTAGTCGGATAAAGAATAATTTAACTATGGGTGCAAAGTCTATAATAGGGATCGTGAAGAAAAAGAAGGTTCGAAAGAGTGGTCGACAATCTTACTGGGTCAAGAAATGAGATCTTTTATGTCGTCATTTATCCATTCTATCTTCGTCACTCCTTCCACCTTACACTTCTTCACATAAATAACCTTTAGAAACAGTCCAGTGAGACCCGGGGATTACGACTCAAATCTCTTAGGAAACTGTTTGAATTTTCACACAGACCGAAATATAAAAAGTCATTTATAATCAACTATTGTCTGTTATAATAGTTATCCAAGTATCATTTCCATCCTCTCTTCTTTATTTTTATATTATAAATAACGTAGAAGAGACACGGTCCACAAGACGATGTACGAAAGATATATAATAAAATAGAGGTACTAGAGACACACTCCACCTACAATGGGTGACTTCCTTATCTCCGAGTTTTACAATTAAAGGATAACGGACTGGTAATTTCTCACTAACTCGAGTCAAAGTATGTATTCAGACAGACTAAAAGACTGTGAGGTGACGTGATGAGACTCTTAAGAGAAGAAGGAATAAATATAAAGGAAACAAAGAATATTTGAGACACCTGATTATAAGTTGAAATTAAAATTGCTCTGTCGGACGACGGACTGGACATTTTTGGAGTGGAAAAGAGAATCCTCGGTAGAATTAAATTTCTCGACGGTCAGATACTTCCCAGTCATTAGAGGAAGGACAACTTAATAGTACGGAGTATGTGAAACAAAATACCGAAGTCTAATCTCGATTTCAGGAGGGAACAATAAGTAACGGAACAAAGTTATTCCTGTCTCAACCAATTACAAAATGACCCTTCTAGGGGTCACCAGTGTAAGACCGTACACTCTTTCTAACCTAAATAAATAGTTATATATTGGTCGACACACCCTCTACAGAAGGAACGGGGGAAGGAAGAAATGATCAACTAAATACTCCTTACGTTTATTACTCTTTCTTCTGTACGTAAAACTCAAAAACCAAGAAATTTATCTTCTCAGTAAGACCCCAGGTGAAAGGGTCAGGAAGGGGAGCATTGTAGTTAAAAATTTGAGGACTAAGTTTTCTAGTACCTATTTTCGATTCGGGTTTAGTTCTACTCTTTCTTTTAACCCTTGGTACGGTTGACGGTCCTGTCAACAAAAAACGGCATAAGGTAACTGGAGAAATTAATTATTTGTTGTCACCGTCACCCACATCTCATCTAAGACTTCATCGTTTCTACTTTTAGTTCTATTGAATGACAGTCAATGTTGATCTGACTGTCACAGAACCTGTACCATGAACTTTCCGGATGAATCTTAATAAAAAGATATGAAAAAGAAACTTTGAGGAACATCAAGAACCAGTGTCTTGTAGACAAAGGGGAGTAAAAGAACGGAACCAAAATTTTAAAATGATTTTTTTAAAACACTACAAATAATATACCTTTTGAAATTAGGGTATTTGTTTTATCTAGTTCTTTTATTGGTATTATGTAAGGAAACGAAAGTAAAACATATAAATGTGTCACACGAGGTGAAATGTCACAGTCAAGTCGAGTCAGTGAGTAAACACAGGCTGCGAAACGTTGGGGTACCCGACGTCGTACTGTCTGAAGGGACAGGTAGTGGTTGAGGGTCTCGTGTGACTTTGAGTACAGGTAGCACAACCACTACGGTAGGTTGGTAGAGTAGAAGATACAAGGGGAAGAGGAGGGTGGTAGTTAGAAAGGGTCGTAGTCTCAGAAAAGTTTACTCAGTCAAGAAGCGTAGTCCACCGGTTTCATAACCTCAAAGTCGAAGTTGTAGACAGGAACTTTACTTATAGGTCTTGACTAAAAGAAATCCTACCTGACGAACCTATAAGAACGTCAGGTTCCCTAAGAGTTCTCAGAAGAGGTTGTAGTGTCAAGTTTTCGTAGTTAAGAAACCGTGAGTCGAAAGAAGTGTCAGGTTGAGAGAGTAGGTATGTACTGATGATCTTTTTGGTATCGAAACTGACCTACCTGGAAACAACCGTTTCATTACAGAGACAAAAAATCATACGATAGATCCAACCAGTATTGAAAGGAAGGTTCCTCATTCGTAGAAAATCAAAGTACCGACGTCAGTGGTAGACGTCACTAAAACCTCGGGGGGTTTTCATGTCAGACAGTGACAAAGGTAACAAAGGGGTAGGTAAACGGTATTTCTCCACCCTGACCTACGGTACTAGAAGTAAAAGACTTACAACTCGAAATTCGGTTGAAAAAGTGAGAAAGTGAAAGTAGTTCTCCGAGAAGTCAAGAAGTGAAAGACGGTATTCCCACCACAGTAGACGCATAGACTCCAATAACTATAAAGAGGGTCTTTAGAACTAAGGTCGAACACGAAGTAGGTAAGGTCGTAAAACGTACTACATGAGATGTATGTATATTCCATTTATTCGTCCCACTGTTATACGTCCGAACTGCATGAGGAAAAGGATAAACCTTCGTCAGACAACAACGTACAGGTCAAGATTGATAATGAAGAACTGGACTTTGTCTAAAGAGTCCTCTGTCCGTCCACTAGAGGATAAGGGTAGAGAACTTCTTAAAAGGTGTCAAACACCGCTAGGTATGTCAGTTTCTGAAACCGCATCAGTTATTTCAACTTCATCTACAATAAAACCTTGAGAATCAAAAAACTACTAGGTCGTCTACAACCGTTAAATTAGAGACCAAGGAGACGGTAATGATTTAAGTTGAACTTGTAGACCTTCGACTACCAAGTACATGATACCTTCGGACCGAACCTCTTAAAACTCGTAATGAAAGGATCGCACACTCTGCTCGCGTTAACACACCATCAAACTCGTAAGAAACCGTAGTGGAAAGAAACCCTGACCTTACTTTCGACTGGAAAAGGTCAGAGGTGTCACATTAATGACAGGATAAATCTCTTAAAATTGATTTCCTTTATTATCTTTTTTTTGGTATAAGGGTTAAGTTTAAATGGGAAAGTCAAAATCTTATGGGTCTGTCGAAATGAAAAAGACAAAGAAGTGACCTAACGAGGGGTTTAATCAAGTCCCGACGGTATTGGTTCATGGTGACTGACCCACCGAATTTGTTTTCTTTAAATAAAAGGGTGTCAGACCTTCGATCTGTAGATTTTAGTTCTTTAGACACCCCAACCAAAGAAGACTCCGGAAGGAGGAACCGAACATCTACCGGTCAAAAGAGGGACACAGAAACGTACCCGAAAGGAGACACTCATAAGTACAGACTAGAGAAAAATATTTCTGTGAACAGTATAACTGACACGACATGAGTCAACGAGTGGGCACGGACTGAGACCCAGGTAGTCATACCGGAGTAAAATGGAATGAACAAAAAATTAACGAGAGACAGGTCTATGTCAATGTAAGACTCCATAATCTCATATCCTCTCCTTGTTATTATATAGGACATGGAAAGATACAAGAACCGACTCTGAGGAAGGGAGGAATTATCTTCTAATTGATCTCTTTTTGTTGATCTTAAAATCATTTGAACACATGGGGAGAAATGTTTCCTCTATAACTCCTTTTGACTTATTGAGTGGGTGTACCGGGTTCGGTAATGAAATTTATGTTGGAAGTAGATTACTGTTTTCTTTCTACCAACCCCCCTCACCGTTTTCATGTTAATACCCTCTTTTACGTGTTATTGTTCATTGTTCCAACAAACTTCAAGATTCAGTAACCGAAGATGTAACTGTACTCAAATATCTTTTTATCAGTAGGAAGAGAAGGACCATTCTCTCCCTGTGTTGGAATAATATTTACGTAACTTTATAAATATACAAATTCGACTTTATACACACATATATATACACATGTGTATATACTCTTTATGTGTGTGTGTGTGTGTATATATATATATATATATGTATATGTATACTGTTTTGAACCAGGTGACCTCTTCCATTACCGTTTGGTGAAGTAATAAGAACGGAACTCTTGGGGTAATTGTCATTACTTTTCCGTTTTTCTATACTGTGACTTTCTACTTGAGGGTCCAGTCATCCACAGGTTATACGATGACCTCTTCTCACCTCTTATCGAGGTCTTTCTTACTTCTCCGACTCGGTTTCCTTTTTGTCACGAGTCGACACCTACACTTACCACTATCTTTATTTCAGGCTACGATATTCTTGTTTTAACGTATCCTTAAATCTTACAATCCAGGTATGATGATGATGACGATTCAGTGAAGTCAACACAGGTTGGGACACGCTGGAGTATCTACCGTCGGACGGTCCGAGGGAGCAGGGACCCTAAGAGGTTTTGTGACCTCACCCAACGGTAAAGGAAGAGGTTACGTACTTTCACTTTTCACTTTCACTTCAGGGAGTCAACACAGGCTGAGAATCGCTGGGGTACCTGACGTCGGATGATCCGAGGAGGCGGGTACCCTAAAAGGTCCGTTCTCATGACCTCACCCGAAGTAAATGGTACCTTAGAGTGACCTCACCCTAAGTAAATAGTACTTAGTTCCATTTAACCTTCACCCGTTTGTCCTCTACCGTCCTCACTTTTAGTTGTAAAATTCTCAGTCACTTGATTTTACCTGACCTTACCCACTTAAATTAAGTCTACTAGTAATATAGATGATGACACTCGTTCTTAGGGAATCTTCTTCACCTTATCGGGAATATCAGTTGTTTTGTCAGACTTTACGTATGAACCCATGTTAGAGTTTTTACTGTTTTACTATAGACAAGTAAAGGTTCCGTTCGTTAAGTTATAGTCTCATTAGGTTCAGATACGGGGTTGGTGATTACGACTCTTCAACTTCAAGTCGTCAAAATACTTCTGGGTGTTCTGGAAGATCTTGATTGTGGTTTTATTCTACAGGAAAAGTCGTATCCCCGGACTTTACGTTTTCATCTTTCAGTCCTCTATGGACCTCATTGTCCTTTCATACCGGAATCTCATGTTTTACTCATCCCGTTTCCGATTATTTCAAAACGGTTCTCTCGTATGACCAGTGTCGTTTGTGGGAGAAGGTTGTTGTGCTCTGTTAAGATGTGTACCTGTAGTGGTCTACCAGTTATGACTTTAGTCTAACTAATAAAAGAAACGTCGACTTTTACCTCTTCGAGAAGTGTCAGTCGTTTTTGTTCTCGTCGTCGACTGACACCGAATCCAGTACTTGACGAATACGGTTTAAGTCTGAACTTAACTTCTTTCATCCCTTTTGGTGATCTGGTAAGTCCATACTGGATTTATTTTAGGGAATACTAATATGTCACCTTCACAGTTTATTTAAGTTCCCCAATCTAGACTATCTGTCTCATGGACTTCTTGATACCTGCCTCTAAACATTGTAACATGTCCTCCACCATTAGTTTTGGTTGAGGGTCTTCTTCTTTATGTTTTTCCGTTTTATCAACAGGTCCCCCGGAATTTTATCGTCTGTTTTCTTCTCTTCATTTTCCGTTTCTTTCCTTTCTATATGGGTAGACTTGCGTCTGAAGGTTTCTTATCGTTCCTCTCTATACTTTCGGAAGGAGTCACTAGTAACATTTCTTTATCTCCCTTTCTTATCTTACCCTTTCTGATCTCTAGAAAAGTTATTTTAATCTCTGTGGTTCCCTTGTAAAGAACGTTTCTACTCGAGTTATTTCCTGTCTTTGCCATACCTGCATTCTCTTTGTCTTCTATAATTCATTCCACCGTCTTTATGTGTCTTCTTGATATGTTTTTTCTAAAATTACTAGGTCTATTGGTACTACTACACTAGTGAGTGGACCTCGGTCTGTAGGATCTCGTACTTCAGTTCACCCGGAATACTTGGTAGTGATAGTTGTTTCGATCACCTCTACTACCTTATGGTCGACTTGATAAAGTCTAGGACTTTCTACTACGACAAGTTCACGATGTAAGTAATACGGTCGTTTAAACTTTTTGACTCGTTACCGATGTCCAGATCTTTCCCAGTCAAAAGTAAGGTTTGGGTTTCTTTCAGTTACGGTTTCTTATAATTTTGATGACGCGTTAACGGAAGTAGAGTGTGCGATCGTTTTATTACGAGTTTTAAGACGTTCGATCGGTCTGAAGTTGTCATACACTTGACTCTTGAAGGTCTACAAGTTCGACTTAAATCTTTTCCGTCTCCTTGGTCTCTAGTTTAACGGTTATAGACGACCTAGTATCTTTTTCGTTCTCCCAAGGTCTTTTTAGTAGATGAATACGAAGTAACTTATAAGATTTCGGAGACTGACACACCTAGTGTTGTTTGACATCTTGTAAGAATTTCTCTACCCTTATGGTTGGACTGAACGGAGGACTCTTTAGACATACGTCTAGTTCTTCGTTGTCAATTCTTGTCTAGAGCTTGTTACCTGATCAAGATTTAACCTTTCCTCATGCAGTGCCGAAATATCACAGTGGGACAAATAAATTGAATATACGTCTCATGTAGTACACTTTACAACCTGACCTACTTCGTGTTCGACCTTACTTTTAACGTCCCTCTTTATAGTCATTGGAGTCTATACGTCTACTGTGGTGGGTATACCGTCTTTCACTTCTACTTGACTTCTCGGAGAACTACTTTCACTTTCTCCTCTCACTTTTTCGACATAATTTTGAGTTGTAAGTCTTTTGATTCTAGTACCATAGACCAGAGTAACGAAGTACCGTTTATCTACCATTTGTTGCCTTTGTCACCGTCTGAAATAAAAGAACCCGAGGTTTTAGTGACGTCTACCACTGACATCGGTTCTTTACTTTTCTACGGAAGAAGAACCTGCCTTTCATACTGTTGGGTCTGTCGTACAATTTTTCGTTTCTGTAATGAAATGGGTGTTTTCAGGTATGTCAATTTCGATACCAAAAGGATCATCAGTACATACTCACACTCTCAACCTGATATTTCTTTTCACTTGAGGTTTCTTAACAATGAAAACTTGACATCACAACCTCTTCTGAGAGCTCTCAGGAAACCTGACGTTCCTCTAGTTTGGCCGGTTAGTATTTCCTTTAGTCAGGACTTATAAGTGACCTTCTTGACTACGACTTCGACTTCGAGGTTATGAAACCAGTGGACTACGTTTCTTGACTGAGTAACCTTTTCTGGAATTACGACCCTTTCTAACTTCCGTCCTCCTCTTCTGTCTCCTACTCTACCAACCTACCGTAGTGACTGAACTACCTGTACTCAAACTCATTCGAGACCCACAACCACTACGTATCACTTCGGACCACACGACGTCAGGTGACCCCAGGGTTTCTCAACTTGTGATGACTCGCTAACTTGTCTTCACTTGACTATATATGTATATGTATGTATGTACAGTATAGAAGCAAGAAATATGGAAGTATACAATTACCTATAAAACCAACGAAATCACAGAACTGATAATATTTTTCACGACGATACTTATAACCCCACATACATAGAAAAACTTAATCACAAAAGTAGTCTATATACACTTTCTCACCCTAACGACATAGTACACCAAAGAGATTAAAATCAAAAATTTCCTTTGAGGTATGAGAAAATGTATCAACGACGTGGTTAAATATAAGAGTGGTTATCACATTCACCCAAAGGAAAGGAAGTAAATCACAAAACTACTACCCATAAAACTGTCCACACTCCACTATGGAGTAACATCGAAACTAAACGTAAACAGATTATTAAACACTACTCGTTAAAAAGTACACGGGTAACCGGTAGATATACATAAGAACGTCTATACAGACAAACCCAGAAGACTAGTAAAAAATAACAAAACAACAACAACAAGAACAACAACAGTAACAATAATAACTCAAACATACTCGACAAACATATAAAACCTTTAATTCAGGAACAACCAACGTAACAAACCTTTATAAAAGAGGGTAAGACATCCAACAGAAAAGTAAAAAACTATCAAAAGAAACGACACTTTTTCGTTTATTCGAACTAATCCAAAGTAAACGAATTAAAACGAAAATAAAGATAACGGAATCCTCTGACTGGATTCTTTTGTAACGATACTAAATACAGTCTCTTACAAAACGGAGACAAGAGAAGGTCTACAAAAAATGACCCAGTAAAGAAAATAAATTCAGAGATACGGTAAAAAACCACATAAAAACACGTACCACACTCCCTTACAAGATAAAAGTAACTAAAAGTACGTAGACAGGTCGAAAGGGTTCCAGTGAACGACTTCTCTACCAGAAAAGGGGGGTACCGCAGAAGAACGGAGGAAACAATTTTAATTAACTGACATGTCAGTCACTCCATATACCCAGATTAAGACCCGAGAGATAAGACAACATGACTAGGTATACAAAGAAAAAGACGGTTATGGTATGATAAAACTAACGCCAACAAAACATCATAACGGACTTCAGACTCTCCCAATACGAAGGTTTAGACAATGGAAAGGAGTCTAAACGAAACTGTTAAAACCCAGAAAATACCAAGATATATTTAAAATTCTAATAATCAAAATCAAGACACTTTTACAGTACCCATTAAACTATCCCTACGGTAATTTGTGAATACTTGTCTTTAAAGGGAATATTTATATTTAAGAAGAAGGTTTCCCATTGAAGATGAGTCTCGAGGACTCAGACGATAAAGAATTTTATTAGACGTGTTTTATACGGTTTCTTCGTATAAGACCCCCCCGTTTCAGACGAAGGGAAGTCCCTCAATCTCGAAGTTGTATACCTAAAGTCCCCCTATATCAAATCGAGTATAATGACGCATTCTGGACAAGTGTTCGGTCGTTAGTCCACACTAGGAGAGACTTGTGTTCAGTTTAACTTAGTGAAGAGGTGAGTATCAATAGAACAACGTGCAAGGGTATACCACGGACTGTATCTCCTTCGTAAGTTAAGTATAAAGAACTTACTGACATACAAAATTTATACGAAAGTTTTGAAGTTTAACAATGTAGCCGAATTATGTCACATCGAGACAGTGAAAAAGGTAGATTACATACATTATACGAACACAAAACCACAAGGTCCCGAGAAATGAAACTACAACCATATAAGATATACAAGTTCCGTAGGATTTCTATTAAACTTACCACGTATTTCTAATTTCTATTTTTTTAAGTGCTGATATAGGAAATCAGGACATCTTTAATAGGATGTATAACATTCGTCGTATAAAGAGTTTCGATGGACATTGACTACGTTGTAAGTTAAGATTTATGGGTATTTTTCATCTCGTTCGAAAGATAAACTACATTAAGAGAACTATAGTCTCCTTTACACGTAGTTTGAAATATAAGTACCATATTGAATCACGAAAATTGTCGTCCGAGTCATTAATCAACTCGTTAATTCCCTGGTATTTAATATTAAAATTGAGTCTATCTGTAGGAGAGATTGTGGAACCCTTCAGGTAAACGATAATGAAGGAGATAAAAAGGTTGATATTTTATTCAGATTTATATCTAAAAGGTACTTGAACGACTACTTGATTTCTTTCTATCCAAATGTTTACTTTCGTTGGTACGTTCAAATAGACCAATTCAGAGATCGAAAGTCCGTGTAATTAAAGTAGTCTTATGTTTCAGTAAAAAAAATAAAAACTTTTAAAATTTTACAAATTACGTAAAATTACAGTAAAATATTGTAAATTATACTTTTTACCATGTTTGACTAAAGGTACATAATATACACGTAGTATACCCTTCTTAAGTCGTGATCGATCGCGGACAATATCTCCACTTCATAAATGGTCGTTTCGAACCACCGTAGAATTTAGAGTTCTAGTCAGTAAAGATACGAATTTCATACCATTAGATGAAAGTAATTTCGACAATCATGGACACATAGGACTAAGTACTGAGACAGTGGACCGAAGGAGAGGTGTCTAACATAAGACCTAAACCTTGACTCGAAATTATAAGCAAAGGGAAAAAACTTTAACATAAGAGGACTTTCACGATCAAACACAAAGGAAAAAAAAAAAAAACGGAGAGAAAAAAGAGAGAAATCATCATGTAAGGAACAATGGTTGTTTTGGTAATGAGTTTAGGAAACATGTACAAATATCAAGACGTAAAGACAATAGGGTTTCCCTAAAACAAGGATGTTATAAATGGTGTCTCGGTGTACGTAAGTCAAATAATAAAACCTGCTCCTTTTAGTGTATAAGAAGGAAATGCATGCACCAAAAGATAACGTGAGAAAGGAACTCTGGACTTTGACTTCAAACATCATGAACTCACCATTGGGTAAAATCTCACTACAGTAAAATCACCAGATGACCTCACCAAGGGTCAAACCCGTATCCTCCTCCTTCCGGAGTCTTACAATGTACAATGTCTTTTCAGTAAGACTTTGAAGGATTTCACCGTTCTTTTGAAACTGATAGAACTACCTACAGTTTTGATAATATTATCCCCTCTTTCTCTACTTCGAATTGAAGTCTATGTTCTTATTCACCCCTAAAAAAAGTGGTTTCTCATCCAATCAACCCCTTTAACCATTTATCTTTTAATGATTCTGTAGTTATATTCCTTTTAAGACCGTTTTGACTGGACCAAGTCAAGAATGACTTCCGTAAAACCCCACTAGTCTCTCGTTCCCACTAGTCTATAAATTAACCCGTCTAAGGAAGACTTGACCGACTTGTCTTAAGGACCATTTCAACTCGATATGTCTGGGTGGTTCCCGGTTCCAGTTTCGATCAATTCTTCTCACGAGTCTCGTTGGACTCATTACAAATCAGTTTCTCTCAGAAACAGTTTTACAATGTAAAACCCAAATCTACTCTCCACACGGTTTCAACCGGACAGGATATATAAAGTTTTGTCGAGAAGTCTACTAAAACTACGATCGTTATGTCTTTCGAACCAAAGAGACATGTGACCACGACTTAGTTTAGAGTCGCTGTCTCAAGACCAACTTCATCTTTTCCTATCGAAATAACGAAATGGTTCGTTTCCCTCTGTGTTACCCGATTACGGGAGTTTTGGTACACAGGGTTGAACCCCTTCTATCACTCTTCAAAATATCACTAACAAGTTTCTCCCTCACTAGTCACTTCTCCCGTGTTCGTCGAACACCTGTAAGAAGACTACCCAACCACAACTCCATTCATCCTCAGTCTTAGTAGTTGTAAGTCCAGGTTGACCAGAACCCAGTTGTACGAACACCCATCGTATGAGAACAATTAATAATTGAAGAGGGTGGACCTCCCCTAAAGTCATAGACATTTTATCGAGTTTCTATAACAACACACATAGGGAAGTACCCATTTATCCTTGAACGGGGTTCCGACGAGAAATAAGAAAGAGGGATCAGGGGTTGGTAGGGAAGGGCTTAATTGACGAACTTAAACGGGTAACTTTGAGTCCCTTCCAGTACCTTCGACTTACTTCCGACAAAGAATATTAGTTTCTTTACTCCCTGTGTTTCCGGAACACGGGACCTCGGAGTGTCCGGGAGTCAAGTCAAGTCAACGAGTCAGTACAGGTTGAGAAACGCTGGGGTACTTAGGGTCGTACGGTCCGGAGGGACAGGTAGTGGTTGAGGGCCTCAAGTGAGTTTGAGTGCAGGTAGCTCAGTCACTACGATAGGTCGGTAGAGTAGGAGACAGCAGGGGAAGAGGAGGACGGGGGTTAGGGAGGGTCGAAGTTTCAGAAAAGGTTACTCAGTTGAGAAGTGTACTCCACCGGTTTCATAACCTCAAAGTCGAAATCGTAGTAAGGAAGGTTTCTTTAGGGTCCCGGTTAGAGGAAGTCTTACCTGACCAACCTAGAGGAACGTCAGGTTCCCTGAGAGTTCTCAGAAGAGGTTGTGGCGTCAAGTTTTCGTAGTTAAGAAGCCGTGAGTCGGAAGAAGTGTCAGGTTGAGAGTGTAGGTATGTACTGATGACCTTTTTGGTATCGGAACTGATCTATCTGGAATCAACCGTTTCATTACAGAGACGAAAACTTATACGATAGATCCAACCAATATTGAAAAGAAGGTTCCTATCACCTACTGGAACAAACTCTTTTTGACCGGATTTTACAGAAACAATCAAGGGATTTTTATAGTCGACCGAAGTTGATACACTTATAAGAGATTAAGTAAGTAAGAGTTGGGATAGACGTACAACCTTTGTAGTTCTCTCGAAAATTTTTGATATCGAAGAACTCATGGAGATTAAAAGTGTCTGAATACCACTCAGACACCCTTACCCGAAATCCGTCAACACAAAATTTGGAGGAATTCATAAGACTACATGACGGTCCAACTCTTCGTACAGAGATTAAATTATGATATTTCAATTCCTTTTAATTAGTCGTTATAGGAAGGGAGAGGGTCTTTAATTTCACTAAAGATACGAATTTAAATCATTTAAGGATGTTAAAAGAAGAGAGTCGACTTATCGTTTTAAGAAAATTTAAAAAGGGTGTCCTTCACAAAAAGTGTAAAGTCGGTAAGTAGACACCTGGTTACTCTCGAAGAAAAATAAGAAAAATCAAACCCATGGAATGGAGTTGTTTCCAGACTGAATGAAGACTATACCATTTTTTTACTTCATAAAGGATCAGGAACGTACTGAATAAGTTTTTTTACTCAAAGACTTCAAGTCTGATGATAAAGAATCAGTAAGAACATAGTCTAACGGAAAAAGAATTTTTTTTTTTTTTCTCAACATACTATTCGTCTACCATTCCATAAATCCTCTATTCCCGGACACTATTAGACGTCAACAAACAATCCACTCCGTCTTTGAAACAGACCACTTGAACATGATACCCTTTAATACATCAGTCAAGACTCCTTAGACAGTCGGAAACGAGACTCAATGATTACACCAAGAAACGAGTGTTCTTGTTAAGGCTCACGATAGGAAAACAATAACAACACTTATGAATTGTGGTAGTCATTCAGTGGAAGAGTCCTTTAAAATACAGAAAACTATCTAGGAAAGGAAAAAGGACATTTATCAATACTGTGTTTAAAAATAGTTATTTAATATAAAGACATTATGGAAAGAAGAAGTGTTTCGGGGTCCACCGTCATGTATACATTTATTTTTGTATTTATTTTAATAAATAATACGGAAAATTGAGACGGACAACAGACTTCGATAGTAACAATTAGGGTTCGTAAAGTGTTCATAAAACTCATTTCAAGAATTTTAGGTGGTCAGACCCTCCTACCGTCAGATAATGGTACTTGACGAACATTTAATTTCTTGAAATCTTCGTTGATATTCTCTACATATTTTCGACTGAAAAACCTGTCCTATCTCGAAACCTTCTTTCACTCTTTAATATACAATATATAAAACCCTTTTTAAAAATATTTTTAAATCGATATAGAATAGGATCTTTTAATGATTGAACCATATTCTTTGATCAGTGAAATTTTAAATTTCACAAAATTTTCTACTCTAATCGTAGAATCCGTTTCTTATACTAATTGATATTCAAAAACCATTACAAACGTACTTACACAAGTTTTACCGATCCTAAACATGAACATCGTTAATCAAATTTTAAAACGGAATTAGGAGTTGTATCTTTCGACTTTTACCCTTTAGTCAACTTTTGTTTTATATGTCGTATATCGTGTTTTCGCAGTACACTCTTTCATAGTACTATATACCTTAATAAAGTTTCTCTACGTATAACCTATACCTTCTTACCATTTCAAGAGTATCTCATGTTAATTCGAAAATTTTAAGGTATCTGTAATTTACCCGACACAAAAACAAAAATTCAGAATATGAAGTCATGTAAAATCTATTCGAGTTAAAAGAAAAAGAAAAAACGAATGTGTGATTGTAGTCTTTGACAGTACAGACACAATGAAGCTAATATTACTCTTAGTAACAGACTCCAGCACGTGAAACATGTGAGAAATTTTATTGAGAACAGTGACCTCTAATGGGTTCTCATCCGTAAAGAGACTAAATCCAGTGAGACTCTTAATCTGACATCGAGTGTCATTCACTCAGGAACCTCCAGTGAACAATCTGGACTATGGAAAAACTTTCTTACTTAGTAGTCCTGGTGTCGAACTGACTTTGGTTAATTACTATATAGTCAAACAAACAAAAGTCTCCTAGGGTGTATAACTCTACCAAGAACTTTAGTCACCCCGTTACTACTTCACCAATTAGTAAACAAGACATTGAAATGTGTATATACTTGAATAGTAATTAGAAGTCACAGACACCCACACGAACGTAAAAAACTCACCACTCGATATTTTATATATATATTATATTTACCACTTATTACTAATTGTCTTTCATATATCTGTTTATATTCGAGACAGTCGAGTTACAAAACACGAATTGAAAACGGTCCTAAGTAATGATGTCTTCTCGTAAACTTACTGTAGTACAGTTGTGACACTGTTCGTCAAGTTAGGAAGTCTTTATAAGTATTTTATGAAACTTCAGTACTTTTAATAGTTACACCGTATATCACTATTATATACGTATATTAGAGAAAGATAACAAGAGACACATAACGGATCCAAGTCTGAACCCTCTCCTAGTCGACTCGAGTCGAGTCAACGAGTCAACACAGACTGAGAAACACTGGGGTACTTAGCGTCGTGAGGTCCGGAGGGACAGATAGTGGTTGAGGGCCTCAAGTGAGTTTGAGTACAGGTAGCTCAGCCACTACGGTAGGTCGGTAGAGTAGGAGATGCCAGGGGAGAGATGGACGTGGGTTATGGAGGGTCGTAGTCTCAGAAAAGGCTATTCAGTTGAGAAGCGTACTCCACCGGTTTCATAACCTCAACGTCAAAGTCGTAGTCAGGAAGGTTACTTGTGGGTCCTGGCTAGAGGAAGGTTCGACACCGAGGAACTTTAGTGAGAATACAGAAACCAGTCAATAGTACAACGTGAAGATCATGAAACGTGTCCGGTTTGTCACCGTATGTACTTATTTCAATACTTAACCAGTCTAGGCCGATGACACTCGTTTCGTTACCGGTGTACTCAAACACTCATGCGTATGTATTAGTGACTTTTAGAGTCTGTCCGAAGAAACGGTTTGTATCAAAAACGACAGGAATACAGTACCTAAACGAAGAACTTAGAGTCACAGAGTGATTGAAGAGATAAAAGTTCACGTAATATAAAGGAGGGACGACACAGATAAAGACAATTTAGGGTCAGAATTTCTCACAAAAGTTCTTTATGGATGTCGTAAGGAAAAACCTATCTCTTTAATCTTACGTCTCCTGAAAGTACTAAACTTTATCTCTTATTTCCATAAAGTCCGTAAACCGGGTACTCAGTGGAAAATTTTGGAACAGACCATACAGTCTCTGTGAGTTATTTATAAAGAATTTACTTACAAACTTGTAACTTAATTAGAAATTACCACGGTCGGTTGGAGTGTGGAATAGTATACAGAAGGGAAACGACCAGTTTGTAAAGTCACCAAAAAGTGACACTATCTCAGACTTTAAGTTTGAGGAATAGAACAGTCAGTCTAAAGTTTTATTAAACGTAGTATACATAAAAGTTAGAATAGAACGTAAAACAAGAACGATCTCTCTTTTAATTTTTTAATAATTACGATTAAGATTCAGTGTATGAAGGATGTATCCTTATGTGTTTATTGTACAAGAAATACCCAAAAAAAAAAACTTACTACCGAATCCATAAACTTGTATTATGTAATTTATAAACTTACAATACTTTCTAGATATGAGATTTTTGATATTATATAACTAATTTCTTGAACTTTTACTACGTTTCTTTACCACTCTATAGGACCCGAGAACCTAATTTTCTTGATTATAATAATTTTACAGGTATGATGGGTTCTATTAGATGTCTAAATTACGTTACGGATAGTTTTATGGGTACTGTTAAAGATGTCTTGATCTTGTTTATTAGGATTTTAAATATACCTCGAGACTTTATAGGGTTATCAGTTTCGTTACAACTCTTTCTTCTTGTTTCGACCCTTAAAGTATGAGGGACTGAAGTCTAATATGATGTTTCGATGTCATTAGTTTGTAATACCATGACTTTGTTTTTACCTTTGAATCAAGTTACCTTATCTTATCTTTCTGGCATTTATTTGGATCTGTGAATGTCAGTTAATTAGATACTGTCTCCTCCGTTCTATACGTTACCTCTTTTTCAGACAAGTTATTCGCCAACTTGACACCACAACCTCTTCTGAGAGCTCTCAGGGAACCTGACGTTCCTCTAGATTGACCAGGTAAGACTTCCTCTAATCGGGACCCTAAAGAAACCTTCCTTACTATGATTTCGACTTTGAGGTCATGAAACCGGTGGAGTACGCTTCTCAACTGAGTGACCTTTTCTGAGACTACGACCCTCCCTAACCCCCGTCCTCCTCTTCCCCTACTGTCTCCTACTCTACCGACCTACCGTAGTGCCTGAGCTACCTGTACTCAGACTCACTTGAGGTCCTCTACCACTACCTGTCACTCCGGACCGCACGACCCTAAGTACGCCAGCGTTTCTCAGCCTGTGATGATTCGCCGACTTGACTTGACTTGACTTGACTCCTTTTGACCTGTCGATGTACATTTTCTTACTTTAGTCTTGGAAGAGATTTTGGTATATGTTTTTTTTTCTTGAGTTTTACCTAATTTTTAGATTTGCATTCTGGACTTTTGTATTTTGAAGATCTCCTTTTATATTCGTCATGTGGAAAACTATATCTACTATCGTTATAAAAAACCCCCCTCAGACGGAAGATTTATTTCCCTAAATAGACTTTGATTATATTGTAATATTTAGATGACAGGAAGTCATTCGTATAATGATTAAAAGGAGTATCTTTAATTGTATATAAAAAACATTTTTACAGGACGATGACAAGTCTTTATTTCGTAACTCTTCGTTTTATTCATTTGTGTATTTATAGACTTATAATAGAGAAAAGTCTGATATTGTACATTCCGACTCTTGGTTGACATACTCTAAAAGAAAGAGTAACTATAAAAATAAGTAAGTAAAAGTCAGTATAATTGGTATTTTGGTAATACTTCTACATCACTGATATAGATACTTCACTATATAAAAATCAAGCTCAAAGTAACCACTTTTAACGACCAATTTTATTTCTTAAATCTTAAAAAATATTAAAATCTTCAAAATCTTAAAATCTCATAAAAAGGACACCAAAAAAAGGGGATATTAAAAGTTAATAAATTTTCCTTTCTTTTGTAGTTTACTTATATTGAAATTTATTTTAAAGTGGTATATTTCACTTTTACGGTACAATTTATAATACTACTTTATTTAATGATTTTTTCCACTTAGATCTTTAACTTTTGATATACATATATTATTAATATATACCCTTATATTGGTATCATGTATAAGTAAAAAGTGAATAAAACAATCTTATAAAACCTTTGTACTTCTTTTGACTTAATACTGTTACTACTTTTATTCATCCTTGACTATTAAAACTTGACACCACAACCTCTTCTGAGAAGTCTCAGGGAACTTGATGTTCCTCTAGGTTGGTCAGGTAGGAATTCCTTTAGTCAGGACCCACAAGTAACCTTCCTGACTACAACTTCGACTTTGAAATTATAAAACCGGTGTACTACACTTCTCGACTGAGTAAACTTTTCTGGGACTACAACCCTTTCTAACTTCCGTCCTCCTCTTCCCCTGTTGTCTCTTACTCTACCAACCTACCGTAGTAGCTGAGTTACCTGCACTTAAACCCATTTGAGGTCCTCAACCACTATCTGTCTCTCCGGACCGCACGACGCTAAGTACCCCAGTGTTCCTGAACCTGTGTTGACTCGTTGAATTGACTTGACTTGATTCTACATATTTTATAAAACAAATCTAAAACAGTCAGTCAAGTCAGTGAGTCAGCACAGGCTGAGAAACGCTGGGGTACTAAACGTCGTGCGGTCCGGAGGGACAAGTAGTGGTTGAGGGCCTTAAGTGAGTCTGAGTGCAGGTAGCTCAGTCACTACGGTAGGTCGGTAGAGTAGGAGACAACAGGGGCAGAGGAGGACGGAGGTTAGGGAGGGTCGTAGTCTCAGAAAAGGTTACTCAGTTGAGAAGCGTACTCCACCGGTTTCATGACCTCAAAGTCGAAGTCGTAGTAAGGAAGGTTTCTTTAGGGTCCCGACTAGAGGAAGTCTTACCTGACCAACCTAGAGGAACGTCAGGTTCCCTGAGAGTTCTCAGAAGAGGTTGTGGTGTCAAGTTTTCGTAGTTAAGAAGCCGTGAGTCGGAAGAAGTGTCAGGTTGAAAGTGTAGGTATGTACTAATGACCTTTTTGGTATCGGAATTGATCTACCTGGAATCAGCCGTTTCATTACAGAGACGAAAACTTATATGATAGATCCAACCAGTATTGAAAAGAAAGTTCCTCATTCGCAGAAAATTAAAGTACCGACGTCAGTGGTAGACGTCACTAAAACCTCGGGGGTTTTATTTCAGACTGTGACAAAGGTGACAAAGGGGTAGATAAACGGTACTTCACTACCTTGACCTGCGTACTAGAAGCAAAAGACTTCAACTCGAAATTCGGTCGAAAAAGCGAGAGGAGAAAGTGAAAGTAGTTCTCCGAAAACTCAAGGAGAAGTGAAAGACGGTATTCCCACCACAGTAGACGTATAGACTCATGAATGAGTAATGTTTGTAATTCTTTAAATAATTAATTACTGTTCTGTTTTTTATGTAGATATGAGTTATAATCATTTTACGGAAACGGAATTAAAGAGAACAGTATATAATAAAAAAAATTTCCATCAAAAGTAAATAATAACCGACACGACTCAGAAACACATCCGAAAGTGGTTAATACCACTCACCAGTGATGAGAGATGAACGTCACGTGTTCGAAGAGGAACGTCACCGAAGAGATCAACGTATCGTAACCGAGATCTCGCGTACCCGAATCATCAACACCGTGTACCCGAATCATCAACACCGAACGTCGCAGACCTTGTATCCGAGTCATCAACACCACTTACCCGAATCAACGGGTAGCCATACACCTTAGAACGGTCTGGTCCCTAACTTGGGTACAGGGGACGTAACCGTCCACCTAAAAATTGGTGACCTGGTGGTCCCTTCGGGATATAAGACTATATATAAGACTAAGAAGAGTCGTAAATTTGTACGAATGTATAGAAGGAGAAGTTTCTGTATTATTTCGTGGTTTGGTTGGGTTTTGTGACAGAGTCTTAGTCAAAAAGAAGATCGAAGGTTGTAAAGTTAAAATAGGAGTCTAGGTTTTAAAAGGGCTGAACAGATAGATTCACCGTTGTAAAGTAGTGAAGGATAAGTGAGGAGTCAGGTAAGATTAGACCGTAAAAGAGAGAAATGAAGTCGTTTAGTTAAGAGAAAATTGTAGTGATCACTTTAGGCATAGGGACTTAGATAAAGATACATGAACCGAAAAGTAATCGTTGACTGTGAAAACCGGTGAAAGGAACTTTATTGAAGTAGACTGAAGTCGACACACCTAGAGGAAAAATGGTAAATGATAAAGGAAATGTTCGAGTAAAAGGAGATGGACCGGTAATTTATGATTTTATGGAGTACTGAGATAGGAAACGAGGGAAGACAAAAGACACATAAGAGAGATCCCATATATTAAGTGTAGGTGTCAAATTACATGGTAGACATACTGTTCCTGATACTTTAACCATAAAACTAGAGTCTGAAGAGAATCGAGGTTAAAACGTACATGTATAACACGGATGAATTTTAGAGAAAAATCTACAAAGTTTCCACGGAATTTGAGTTGCACAGATTTTAACGTAGGTAACGGAAGACAAGGTTTGAGTAATAAGAAGACATATAGGATAGTGTCACTTAAGATGGTGTAAAGTAAGTTGGAAGAAGACACGGTACGAGGTCGATGTGACCGGACGGACGATAACACACTTATTTGGTTCTGTTCAAGATAGTCTCCTTGAGACGCAAACGAAAAGGAAGAAGGACCTTACAGGACGGAGAGTTTGAAGGTCGCTGAGATAGAAAATAAATGAAATATAGGAAATAAATGAAGAGTAAAATTGTCATGGAGGAGTTTCTTCAAGAAGGAACTCGTAGGACAGATTTCCTCACCGAGTGGGTGAGGACCACAAGAGATGGAAAACAATAAACAGAAAAGAGACGAATATTTATAGATAATCCCACAATATAAAATATACACATAGCGACATAGTGTAAAAGAGGTTTGATCTTAGGAATTCCCTTCAATGAGACAACACAACAACTATTACAGTTTTATCACAGACGTTGTATGATGTTCAGTCAAAATGGAGAATCAGGGGTCTAAAGAAGTAAAGAAGAATAGGATTAACGGCGATGAGATCAGACTCGATGGTAGTAGAGAACGGACACTTTCGTAGGATTAGTGAAGGTAAACCAATGGAAAGTTAAGTGTACAAAAGATAGAACGTAGATCTCACCATCAAAAATGTCTTTGTTTAGACCATTACGAAAAAATAATAAATTTTTGTAAGTTCGTACATGACAAGAGTTCTATTACTAGTTTTAGAAATGGTACTCGACATTTCGGTTCGTACTAGGTGAAATAGAGAAAGAATGACGAAAAGGGAAACAAGAGAAAGAAGGTCCATGAGACCACAAGACTTTCAAGAGTTCACGTATTAAAAAGAGGGTAGAACCTTAGAAAGTATATAAAGAAACAGAACCTTCTAAGAAGTTGACGAGGGTGGGAGTCGAGATCTAAATTGGACCAATTAAAGACGAATGAGAAGTTTCAAAAGTCAGGTTATATTACACGCGACGGACCGTGACACTTCACTAGATTTTATATTACCACTAGACTTTTCTGTTCTGAGGTGAGAGAATGGGAAACTTAAATCTTGTCTTTGGACTATATTTGACCGAACCGAGGTTTATCATGGAGAAAGATTGGAACATTGGGAAAGTGTCAAACATTGATATATATAAATACTTAAATACCCTAACAAAAAAATAGTTGCAGGGATTCTTCATTTGAAGTACTAAATGTTAGACATAAACAACTTATTTACTTATTTATATGTAGGTGATTACGCATGTATGATCTTGAGTTTGAACTGAAGTTATTGTGATAAAACATATAGATAGTTTATAGAAGTCTCTTCTGTTAAGGTAATAATTTTAAACTTGGTAGACAATAATGTACGAGTGAGTTCGAAATATAAGACATTGTAAAAAAAAGAGAGAAAACATATTAGACTCAAAATAAAGATTCGTATGGACATTAATATACATTATCCTTAAAACGAACACGTGAACAAATGTCATAAGAAACTACTTTAACGTTGAAACCAGTTTATATTAAGACTAACTTACCCGAGTCACCAGAAACGGTGTTCGTAAATTCAATTAGACAACCGTTGTACCTCTCTTGTGTAAAGAAAGATAAACCGTCCTATAATTGAGTAAAGTCGGTGCCTTCGACATTAAAGGACTTACCATAGGATGACAGACCGTTTTCAATTACGTCCAAAGGTCAGGGAAAGAGTACGGTCACCACGTCAAATGTGTGACTCTTAGACCGATCTACATACGACATAATTTGGTTACGTACTACATTTTATACTACTCAAGTTAAGTCGTTCACACAAAACTTAAGATTAGACACTTTTGACAGAAAAAGTTCTGATCACCCCCTATCTGATTTTTCATACTCTCTCAGTCCCAAAAATTATTGTAACTTCAGAATAATCCCATTATTTTGAATGTGTATAAAGGTACCTTTGAAGTACAGTTTTAGGTTATCGTAATAAATAAGAACTGAAGAAGGTTTATGATTAAGGGACAAGGTCTAGGAGAGACATTCTTGGGGTGATAAACTCACCAATGTGTTAAAACTCTGGACCTTAAGATAGTCCGACAGAAAAGAAAATATAGGACGTAAACGATCCAGAAACTCATCATCTGGACAAATTTCGAGTGAGAGAAAAATTTTAGGATAGTAAACGTAAGGACACTGAGTGTTGGAAGTAGAAGAATTAGTTGTTTTTGTATTCACAGATATGATAAAATATCTAGATCCGGTCACCTTACAGTAAGTCTGTTCTTTTTACACTTACCGTGGGCTACCCGATATGTTTCTCCATCGAGAGGACATCTCGTAGTAGATTGGGTCCTGAGGGGTTTGTAAATCCGTGGTCCCTACCCAAAGTACCTTCCGTCAAAAAGATACCTGATCCCTCCCCATAACGTCTGGGGACTAGATTGATTGATAACAATTTAACCGAAAGTTCACAAACTTTGGAAGTTTACTTTTCCTTCAGTGATAAATTAAAACTATAACCTATAAAGATTACCATTATTAAATTCACATGATCTGTTTTAGATATGAAAGAAAAAACCAAGAATGAAAAAGAAGGGTGATTTATAAACCTCTTTGGTAGTACGGGATGTTATAGACTTGTAGTAGACTATACAAGTAGAAAAGAGATTAATAAAGAGTGTTCCATTCCATAGATCCCCGGAGGGACCATCGAGTCGACCATTTCTTAGGACGTCACGTCCTCCGTAGCCAAGCTAAGGACCCAACCCTTCAAGGGGACCTCTTCCCTATCCGATGGGTGAGGCCATAAGAACCAGAAGGGACCATCGAGTCTACCATTTCTTAGGCGGACGTCACACTCTCCGGACCCAAGTTAATGACCCAACTTAAGTTAAGGTCCTTTTAGGGGACCTCCTCCCGTACCGTTGGGTGAGGACCCAACGGACCTCTTAGGGGTACCTGTCTCCGTGGAACTCCCGACGTCAAGTGCCCCAGTGTTTCTCAACCTGTACTTACACGTTGACTTGTGTCGTGTCGTCCAATAGATCTTAGGGGATTTTCTGGTGACTCGACTCTGTCTCGACCTTTCGCGAAGAGATCAAAAATTAGATTAACCGGATTTTTTTGAAGACAAAAGAGTATTGACCTAAATTAAAACGGATTTTCTGATGATTTAAACAACTTACACTATAACACTTCTATGACACGAAATTCTATGAACACAAGTAAGATCCATCTTTCCCTGAAATTCTCAGAATTGGGTCTTCCAAGATGAATATTATCTATAAGAAAGTTTGTCAATCAACTTGGATTTACCCTTCCTTTAGATTTTTTCTAACCTTTATACATATACATACTGACCAATTGAAACAACACGTCGTCTCTAACAGTGTCGTCACATTTCGATGATATGAGGTTGTTTTGTTTTGTCTGCAATCAACTATGTCGAAGGTAAAACCGATGATATACTCCGATTTCTTTGGTTATGAGATGTAAACTGATTTAAATTAACTGAGTTTTAACTCCCTCATAAACTCCGACACATGACATCGTTTAAACCTTTTGAGTCGTCACCGTTGTCCTGACCTTTTCTAGTCAAAAGTAAGGTTAGGGTTTCTTTCAGTTACGGTTTCTTATGAGTTTGATGACGTATTACCGTGAGTAGAGTGTGCGATCATTTCATTACGAGTTTTAAGAGGTTCGGTCCGAAGTCGTTATGCACTTGGTAATTGAAGGTCTATAAGTTCGACCAAAATCCTTTCCGTCTCCTTGGTCTATAGTTTAACGGTTGTAGACGACCTAGTACCTTTTTCCTTCTCTCAAGGTCTTTTTGTAGATAAAGACGAAATAACTGATACGGTTTCGGAAACTGACACACCTAGTGTTATTTGACACCTTTTAAGACTTTCTCTACCCTTATGTCTGGTGGACTGGACGGAGAACTCTTTAGACATACGTCCAGTCCTTCGTTGTCAATCTTGACCTGTACCTTGTTGTCTGACCAAGGTTTATCCTTTTCCTCATGTAATTTTGACATATAACAGTGGGACGAATAAATTGAAGGTACGCATCATGTAGTACTCTTTGCGACCCGACCTTCTTCGTGTTCGACCTTAGTTCTAACGGTCCTCTTTATAGTTATTGGAGTCTATGCGTCTACTGTGGTGGGAATACCGTCTTTCACTTCTCCTTGGTTTCTCGGAGAACTACTTTCACTTTCTCCTCTCACTTTTTCAACCGAATTTCCAGTTGTAAATTCTCAACTGGACACTTCTTTCCAGTAAACTCTAAACCTGACACTTCTTTCGACTCGTGGCTTCTTAACTACGAAAACTTGACACCACAACCTGACGTTCCTCTAGGTTGGTCAGGTAGGATTTCCTCCAGTCAGGACCCACAAGTAACCTTCCTGACTACGACTTCGTTTTTGAGGTTATGAAACCGGTGGAGTACGCTTCTCGACTGAGTAACCTTCTGAGACTACGACCCTCCCTAAACCCCGTCCTCCTCTTCCCCTGTTGTCTCCTACTCTACCGACCTACCGTAGTGGCTGAGCTACCTGTACTCAAATCCACTTGAAGCCCTCAACCACTACCTGTCCCTCCGGACCACACGACGTTAAGTATCTGTCAACATGGGCTGACTCGTTGACTTGACTTGACATCGTTTTAGACTTTTTCGTTCAAATGAAAATAGAGATTGTTCTTTGAAATCATCCTAAAGATCCACGTTTTATATGAACTTTACTGTTTAACATGAAACTTATTAAACAATTGTACCGTTCAAAGACACGAAACTTTCGATCCCGTGAAATAAGTCCTATTGAACTTATTTTAGTCATATTATAAAGACGTATAAAAAGGAACAATTTTCTAACGAGTAAAAGGTGGTTTCCTCTACAATTTTATGAGTTTCAGTATAAAAAACAAGGGTCATACGAGAGTCCTCCATTCGCACTATGACAGAGTTATGAAAATGAAATCTTATACTATTTTTTAAATTTATTAATAAATTCTATGTTTAATACTCTCGTTCAATTTTGTCTCACACGTGTAACATTTTCGTCGGATAGACTAGACAACTGGTGGACGGAACGTTAACATCGACAATCATACTAAATATATTAGGTCTCCGCTTTTCTATTCTTGTGTCGATATCTTTTATATTAACTATTTCCCTTCGGGAAAAGGGTAAGACAGTGACGTCATCTACCATCATCATTGTAACACACATACATACAATCAACGAGTCAGTATAGACTGAGAAACACTGGGGTACCTGACATCGACTGGTCCGAAGAGACAGGCACCTTAAGACGTCCGTTCTTATGACCTCACCCATCGGTAAGGGAAGAGGTCCCCTAGAAGGACTGGGTCCCTAACTTGGGTCCAGAGGGCGTAACGTCCGTCTAAGAAATGACAGACTCGGTGGTCCCTTCGGGTCATGACCCAACGACGACCATTCAGCGATATCAACACAGGCTGAGACACGCTGGGGTATCTGCCGTCGGGTAGTCTGAGGGGGCAGGGACCCTAAGAGGTCCGTTCTTGTGACCTCACCCAACGGTAAAGGAAGAGGTTACGTACTTTCACTTTTCACTTTCACTTCAGTGAGTCAACACAAGTTGAGAATCGTTGGGGTACCTGACGTCGGATGGTCCGAGGAGGTAGGTGCCCTAAAAGGCCCGTTTTCATGACCTCACCCCACGGTAACGGAAGGGGTTCATGACCCAATCCCTGTGATTTAACATTTCCTTTGTCTCGGAGGAAATAAAAGAGAATAGTTGGGACAGTTCGTCCCTGAGAACTATTTGAATCCATCTCAACGGGTCCCTCGTAGTGTGGTCTGAGAGAGACCTACTTGGTAGTCCAATAAAACCGGTCATGAGGACCTATTTGACAGTGAAATTGGAGAAACATGTAGAAAGAAAGTCCTTATGGTCACGACAAACAAAATTACGGGTTTCAAAACCCACGTGATTTATCAAACTTAAAAAAGGAACAATTCGCTCAAGGTAAGTATAATTTTTTAGGGATCACTATAGGACTAACACTTTGAGTCATACAAAGACAGTAACAGATTGACGTTGAACTCCGACGTAAACTCTAAAGACAGTAAGACGACAGTGTACGAAGAACGTTACGAGTATAGAAGAGGAAGTACACAAGGACAGAGTGATAGATAGGAAGTTTCTATACACAAAGAGTACCACCGTCTAGGACGATTAATGAGTTGCGGGTAAGAAATAGTTACCTAAGGACCAAGATTACCCTGGTTTGGTATGATGTCCATTTGCATCAGTGAAAAGATTTGAGAGTTCTCGTCAAGACCTTCTCCTATACCTTAAATTTTTTGAAGAGTTCCTACCCGAAGACCTTTTCGATAACAAGAGATCTATCTTTCCCTGTGAGAACGACTCTTCCGTTTCGTACGTGTAGTCTATAGACTTCCATCTGTTCGTTCAAATAGTGGAACTCCCACTCTTGGTTACAGTTCCTCTGAATTTTTTCATTTCGGTCTGTTTAGTACCCAAGAAAGAACTAGATGGAGGGAGACCTGAGAAGTAAAACAGTATTTTTATTTAGGAAACCAATGGATGATACTAAAAACGAATGTACGTCGGACTTCGTTTAGTACGTTCAAAAAAGGAAACACAACACAAAAATTTTCAAAGATTAAAAAATCATAAAAAATTTCAAAATTTTATAAAATGAAACAAAAACATAATACAAAATGTGATAATCAAAATGTGATAATTATACAAAATGTGATAATACAAAATGTTCTGCGAATGAGGAACCTTCCTTTCAATACTGGTTGGATCTATCGTATAAGTTTTCGTCTCTGTAATGAAACGGTTGTTTCCAGGTAGATCAGTTCCGATACCAAAAAGGTCATCAGTACATACCTACACTCTCAACCTGACCTTCTTTCGACTCACGGCTTCTTAACTACGAAAAATTCACACCACAACCTCTTCTGAGAACTTTTAGGGAACCTGATGTTCCTCTAGGTTGGTCAGGTAAGATTTCCTCTAGTCAGGACCCATAAGAAACCTTCCTGACTACGACTTCGACTTTGAGGTCATGAAACCGGTGGAGTACACTTCTCAACTGAGTAACCTTTTCTGAGACTACGACCCTCCCTAACCCCCGACCTCCTCTTCCCCTACTGTCTCCTACTCTACCGACCTACCGTAACGGTTGAGTTACCTGCACTCAGACTCACTTGAGACCCCCAACCACTACCTGTCCCTCCGGACCGCACGACGTTAAGTACCCCAACGTTTCTCAGCCTGTTTGACTCACTGACTTGACTCGACTTGACTTGACTTCGAGGAATTTACGTCTCCAACCCAAGAAGTGTGGACATAAGTTTGATGGAGTGTGTGTAACCCCTCTTTTCGTTCTTGAGTAGGAGACCGAACAATACGGACTTATTTTTTGTTCTCATACTCTATCGAGATATTCAATTAATGATGAGATACACGTCTCATGTAGTATGTTTTACGACCCGACCTACTTAGTGTTCAACCTTAGTTCTAACGGTCCTTTTTATAGTTGTCAGAGTCTATACGTCTACTATGGTGAGATTACCGTCTTTAGTCTCTCCTTGATTTCTCGGAGAACTACTTCCACTTTCTCCTCTCACTTTTTTGACCGAATTTTCAGTTGTAAGTCTTTTGATTCTAGTACAGTAGACAAGGGTAGTGAAGTACCGTTTATCTACCCCCTTTTTTACCTTTGTTACTGTCTAAAATAAAAGAACCCGAGGTTTTAGTGACACCTACCACTGACATCAGTGTTTCAATTTTCTGTGAACGAGGAACTTTCCTTTCGAAACTGTTTACATCTATCACATAATTTTTCGTCTCCGTAGTGAAACGACTATTTCCAGATATATCCACTTCGATACCAAAAAGGTCATAAGTATATATCTGTACTCTCAACCTCGTATTTCTTTCGACTCGTGCTATCCTAACTACGAAAACTTTCAGGGAACCTGTGGTTCCTCTTGTCTAATCAATTAGGATTTCCTTTAATTGGGACTTATAAGTAACCTTCCTGACTACGACTTCGACTTCGAGGTTATGAAACCGGTGGACTACACTTCTCACCTGAGTAACCATTTGTGGGAGTACGACCCTTTCTGCCTTTTTTCCTTTTCTCCCTTTTTTCCTTTTCTCCCACCGCCTTCTATACTGTCAACCTACCGTAGTGGCTGAGTTACCTACACTTAAACTCGTTTGAGGTTCTCCTCTACTCCCTGTCTCTTCGGACCGTACGACTTCAGACACCCCAACGTTTCTTAGTCTGTACTGAATCGTTGACTTGTCATTGTTGTTTTGTCTTAAACCTCAATATCTTGGATACCTTTCCAAACGGTAAAAGCATGATAAGTTTGAAAACTATTACAATAGGAAAAAAGACAAAAACCATTTTACATATCATTAAAAGTCACCCTCGGGATTTTTATCATTAACCCATGTTCCAAAGACTGTTGGTCCTCAATGTCTCTTGGGTAGTTCAATCCCTCTAGTCGACATTTGTCTGACTGAAAAGATTAACTCATCTTTCCGCCCTCCTCTCCTACCGACGTCCACCCACTACCACACTTATTAATTCGTAAGTCCTTCTCTTATCTGACCAGACTCTCAGTCAGAACAAACAAAATGAAGAAACGACCAAAAGATCAAACAGATGGTAGTGACAGTATGAAACCCCGAAGGATCCACCAGGACCACCATTTCTTGGGTGGACGGTTACGTCCTCTGTATCCTCTGTGTCCAAACTAGGGACCTAGCCCTTCTATGGGACCTTTTCCTTGACCGTTGGGTGAAGTCATAAGAACGGACCCTTTAGGGTACCTGACTCCTTCGACCGTCCGATATCAGGTACCCCAACGTTTCTCAGTCTGTATCGACTCGTACGTCCGTGAGAGTATGAAATCTTTTCGTAGGGAGAGGACCAGTTACAGATACCGGAGGTCGAAACAAAGAAGGTTTAATTGGGCGTCAGCACTCCTAGACTAGACTTTCCTTTTGTACCAGGACAGTCAGGTAACAGATTTTCGGGAAGTTTCAGGGAATAATGGTACCCATTTTCAGATTCCTACCGTGGGACCAGGAAGGACTAGAAGAAGGGGACATGGAAGAGTGAGGTACGAAACATAAAGGCACGAAGTAGACGACCCCTACGAACGTGACACGACACATCGGGTACAGGGAGAAAGAAGTGTGTAGAAGTGAAATAACGGGTATAAGGACCAGTGAATGGGTCAACGAACAGACTTTCACTTCAACGAGTCAACACAGGCTGAGAAACGTTGGGGTACCTGATATCGGATGGTCCGCGGAGGTAGGGACTCTAAAAGGTCCGTTCTCATGACCTCACTCAACGGTAAAGGAAGAGGTCCCCAGAAGGACTGAGTCCAACGAACAGATTACGGTAAATTAAAGATTCACTTTCTTTCACCTTCACTTCAATCGAGTCAGTACAGACTGAGAAACACTAGGGTACCTGATATGTCACGTACCTTAAGAGTTCCGGTCTTATGACCTCACCCATTGGTATATGAAGAGGTCCCGTAGAAGGGTTGGGTCCTTAACTTGGGTCCAGAGGACATAACGTCCACTTAAGAAATGGTCGATTCGGTGGTCCCTTCGGGATTAAAGATTCACATTCGAGATAAGACAGATTCACATTCGAGATAATTCCTTTGAAATTTGTGAATTAACGACACCTTAGAACTAATTCAATGATTTGTGAAATAAAAGGAGTAATAATTTTAATCCATTGTTACCCCAGATGGAACACCTCAACACTCAACCTTACCCAGTTATGTGTATTTGTTAAATTTTATGTCATTTATTCGTGTGAGACATTATCATATATAATCAATATCAATAATTTTATCGAAAAGGTTGGAATGGGATTGTTTAAACTTAGACGTTATATAGGGGTATTACGGTGTAACATAAACACAAAACTGAATAGGAACTACCCGTCATAGCGTAACATATCGGTCTCATGTACCTTGACTTAAAATCAAGACGATAAATGATGGACATACCGGGACTATGATAATGATTGGGAGACGTGAAGTAAAAAGAGTAAACATTTTATCCCTATTATATCTTAGATAAAGTGAGAGAAGAAAGTAAAAGTAGTTCTCAGAAAACTACTTTTCTCACTTTTCCCACCGAATTTTGAGTTGTAAGTGTTTTGATTCTAGGACCGTAGACCAGGGTAGTGAACCACCGTTAATCTACCCTTCTGTTACCTTTATCACTGTCTGAAGTAAAACCCCCGAGGTTTTAGTGACGTCTACCATTGACGTCGGTACTCTAATTTTCTACGAATGAGGAATCTTCTTTTCGATACTGGTTGGATCTGTCGTATGAATTTTCGTCTCTGCAATGAAACGGTCATTTTCAGGTAAATCAGTTTCGATACCAAAAAGGTCGTCAGTACATATCTACATTCTCAACCTGCTGGTTCTTTCGACTCATTCTTTCTTAACTACGAAAACTTGACACCGTAACCTCTTCTGAGAACTCTCAGGGAACCTGACGTTCCTCTAGGTTGGTCAGGTAGGATTTCCTTTAGTCAGGACTTATAAGTAACCTTCCTGACTACGACTTCGACCTTGAGGTTACGAAGCCGGTGGACTACGCTTCTTGTAACTCTTCAGGGACTACGGCCCTTTCTAACTTCCGTCCTCCTCTTCCCCTGTCGTCTCCTACTCTACCCACCTTCCGTAGTGACTGAACTACCTATACTCCGACTCATTCGAGGTCCTCAACCACTACCTGTCCCTTCGGACCGTTCGACGTCAGGGACCCCACCATTTCTCAGTCTGTACTGAATCGCTGACTTGACTTGACTCTGAGATAAAGTGTCTAACAACACTCCTTATTTACTCAATTATGTACCATTTGAGATTCCTGTCACAGACCTTGTGTTGTTTACAATATGTGTAGAAACGACACGAATAACATACGATGTCCAGACAAAGATTAAAAGTCTATACAAAAATGGGTGGTCTTTCTTTCGAAATAAGGGGGGGGGGGGGGGCTTTGGGCCGGTCGAAATAACTCTATATTAACTGTATGTTCTAACACATTGAAATTCCATATGTCGTATTACCAAACTATATACATATATGACTCTTTATTAATGATACTATTCAAATCAATTGTAGATGTAGTCTAGTGTATCGACGTTAAAACATACACACACACACACTACTCTTGAAAATTTTATATAAGAGAATCGTTGAAAACCTATACGTTATATCACAACAATTGATACCAGTGGTACAACGTTTAACGTAGGAGTCTTGAAAGACAGAATATTGAACTTCAAATATAGGAAATTGATGAATTGGGAAAGAAGATGGGAGGGTAGGGACGATGTGTGTGTGGAGTTGTAATGCATGTATCTAGTAGGGACGACGACGATTCAGTGAAGTAAGCACAGCGCTGGGGTCTCTGCCGTCGGGTGGTCCAGGGGGCAGGGACCCTAAGAGGTCCGTTCTTGTGATCTCACCCAACGGTAACGGAAGAAGATACGTACTGTCACTTTTCACTTTCACTTAAGCGAGTCAGCACAGGCTGAGAATCACTGGGGTACCTGACGTCGGATGGTCCGAGGAGGTAGGTACCCTAAAAGGTCCGCTCTCATGACCTCACCCCACAGTAACGGAAGAGGTCTAGTAGGGACCACTAGTGGTTAGATAACAAAGATACTGAAACTAAAGAAATGTACGGTGCATATTCAACGTAGTATATTATAAAAAGAAAGAGACAGACTGAGTAAAGTGAACCGTATTATGGGAGTTCAAGGTTTCCAGGTAGGTACAACGTTTACCGTCTTAAAGAAAGAAAAAAATACCGGTATATATATATATATATATTTGTGTAATAAAAATAGACTTTAAAGGAAAAAAAATCGACTGTGTGTGTGTGTGTATATACACACAACAACAATAACAAGTAAGTGAGTTAACACAGGTTGAGAAACCCTGGGGTACCTGACGTCGTACGGTCCGAAGGGACAGAAAGTGGTAGAGGATCCTGAACGAGTTTGTGTACAGGTAACTCAGTCACTACAGTATATCTATCTGGTGTAATAAAAATAGGTACGTAAGTGGTCACCTGTAAATCCAACCAACAAAAGTTCAAAACGGACAACGTTTGTCACGACGTCTATATTACTAACTCTATCACTAAAGTAAAGGAAGTCTATATATGAGGTTTCACTTTGACGACCATATATCAATAAGATGAAAATTAAAGAAGAAACTGGGTATATAAAAAAAGTCCTCACACGCCAAATTAAAGGTATAAAAACAATAATTAAAAAGTCGAAAAGAGAACAAAAAAAAAAATTTAAAAAAAT